>JAXDDW010000007.1:12930000-12947500 GCA_034670385.1 Hoplostethus mediterraneus
CGGGAAGCTTAACTTCCTGGATCACCAACATTACAAGCAACCGATAGTAGAGGAGTGTGAGGGTTGAGGGTTGAGGGTTGAGCCACGGTGACCTAGAACGATCATAGAGGAGAAAACTAATACATGAAGTGAAGAGTCAGACAGGAGGAGAGGCGTTCAGGGTCCTCCAGTTAATCACAGACGACCCTGAGGAGCTGGACTTGTTGGTGTTGGTCACCTGGTGGAAAGACAATATAGCATGTGGACTTTATCCTGTTTGCATTGCTGGTTTAAAGCAGGATGTTGGTGGGACTTTAGACCGTATGAAGGATGACGCTGATGATAAATGACTGTTTGTTTCTCTCTCTCTCTCTCTCTCTCTCCCCCTCCCTTCTTCCCTCCTTCTTTTTCTCTCCAGAGATCCTGGACACGCCCAAGTCCACTAAACTGGTGAGTTGAGATTGTGCCGTGTGGCGGCGCAAAGTTCCCTTGCAGCCAATCAGGAGCGGCTATGCCCGACATTCACCTGGAGCTTAACTCACATTCACCCTCACGAGAACAGACGAGCATGACCGTGAACACACCGACAGACGCACACGTGCACGCCAACACACAAACACACCTACACCTACACGCTCTACTACAACTAAATCCTATTTGTTGCTTCCACACATTTACTCTTTTATTTAACTATAACTTTGTTTTCTCAGGAGTTTCTTTTCTCAAAGTGTTTTTATTTCCAGTAAAAGAGAGAAACCGTTTCTGTCTGCAGGTACAATACATGTACAGGAGTTTGTGTCGGTGACATTGGTGCTGATGCAGAACGTCATCAACAGTGCAAAGTGATCATGCATGTACTACATACTGTGACCAAATGGATGGAGAGACAGCTTGAGGCTGTTAAAGTACCTAACACATATTCCTTTAGTCTCCACTCCTATTACCCCTCATCCTCTCTAGTCCTGGAATATATTTATAGTTGTTCTAAATACATAATATATATAAAGTAACTTGCAATAAGCATTGATCTGTTTTAAAGGTCCCATGTTATTCAGTTTTCATGATTTTCTACTATGGCTCAGGATAAGGATGAGGACCGAGCCCTGATTGGCTCCCAAGTTTTGAAACTGCAGCCTATATTGGGACCTAGATTTTCATGAAAAGTGACTTTGTTGTCCAGTAGAGGGCACTGTTGACTCAAACATCTCTTATTCTGAGACGCTTGATAAATAACCAGCCCATGTTTCACCTGCATTTAACTGTATTCTTTAAATCCCAATTTCCTACTTTAAAATAACATTAAATCAAACTAAATTGGGGTGTATATAACTGTGGTGATGTTTTTAAGATTGATATTACCACTGTTAGAGGAAGTCCTAGATGAAACCCTGGTGCTGAGTCACAGCAGCCATGATGGCTTCAGCTCCTACTCCTCCTCCCTCCTCACCTCCACTGATCAGACAGCAGGGGGCACCTAGAGTTTGACTTGGCCCTTAAAGCTGCACCACATCGTTTTGTGGAGGAAAATAAATGACTTGTATAACAGTTATTTGCAAATAAGCAGAATTTATTCCAAATTCTCCTTTTGAGGGAAGATAACCGACGGTAAACCTCCAGGATGCTTCTCTAGGTTGTAAATGTGGATGAAAGGTCGGGCCACCGGTGAAACAGACACGCTCCAAAAGATACAGCAATATTTATTATTATTTTTATATGTCAGGTACAAATGTGTAATTTAACTGGGGCAGTAAAAGCTGAGCCCGGCCAGACACGGATCCCAAAAATTCAAGGGGTCAATAGATTTTGTGAGCTCAAATAAAATAGAAGCCCGAGAATTTGATAATGATAAATTGGCAATAACAGTGACTGATCCCTTCAGTCTGACCTGACACACAGCCAAGTGTCACATCCAGTCAGGTCTTATTCAGTTCAGTCATAAATGCCAAGCTGTTCGCTATAAAACTGTTTCATCACAGTACCAGGAGTTCATACATTTGACCTACAGCAGCTCGCTCTTGGAGAAATCACAATCCGTAAGATTGAACATCCAAGGAATTTGTCTTGGTCTGTTGCTTGTGTGGGTCACAGCAAAGGTAACACAGAAATGATGAAAGTAAAGGAATAAAACAAAAAACAATGAAGCTTAAGTTTTCAAGCTATGGATGTCAGAAATAGATTTTTTTTAAAAACCTGAAGTACAGCACCAGTCAAAAGTTTGGGCACACCTGTTTTTGTTTCTCATGATCTTAAAGACATTTTGATATAAAGGCTTGATGCTTAAATGCTCGAAATGTTCTTAGACAAATAGAGAAGTTGATGCCTGTGTATGAATTTATTTTCAAAACTTACATTTTAATTAAATTGAAATGCACCCCCAACAAGTAGTTTTCATTTAGACTTTAGAGGTGGAGAATGTTGAACCACAATGATTAAATCATCATTTTAAACACTCACATAGTGATTGTGGCCTTTAAAAGTTCATTTGTGGAATTTCTTTGCTTGTTAATGCCAAAGGGTTTCTACTTTGAAGAATCTAAAATATAAGATAGTTTTGATTTTTTTTTTGGTCACTGCATAATTCCTTTTGTGTTATTTCACAGTTTTGATGACTTTACTATTATTCTAAAATAGTGGAAAATTGTAAAAATAAAGAAAAACCCTTTCTATGAGTAAGTGTGTCCAAACCTTTGACTGGTACTGTATGTATACAGATCTTGGGAATATTGTCAACAACTTACATTTTCACTGATTTACAAGACGCCCTCGTCACCTGGTCCTGGTGGAGTTGTCCTCCTCTGTCCGTCAGCTTGACACCTTTTATGTGCAGTTGATGAAAAATGATGAAAAATGAACAGACTGAAGAAGTGAGTGAGTGTGGGAGAGCGAGAGTGATACAGAGTGATACAGGGAAGTGTCCCACCACCGACCCGCTGCTGCCCCCTTCACCTGCAGCACGCCACCGATGAACTCTGTGACCTCTAACCTTCACCTTTGCACCCTTCCTTCCTTCCCTCCTTTCCTTCCCTCCCTCCAACCACGCAGCGAGGAGTGAAGCCCAAAAAGGTGGTGCATGTTTCTCTAACCTCGGTACAGTGGTAATGTTATGATGACCGTGGTAACCGTGGTAACCGTAGCTCTGAATGGCCTCGCTGCTGCATGGCGCCAGGGCCTCACCCTCATTTTTTACCCATAATCCTCTCACCGAAAGCTTCATCCTTGGTCGTGACGCCGATCGTTGTGAGATGTGAATGTGAGATGTTTGAAAGAGAGATTCTGACCTGTATCCTCCATCCTCTGGCCACGCCCATTTCCTGTCACCATTTCCTGTCATTTCCTGTCCCGGACCGTCTCCTGTCCCTGCTCTCTGTGCGTTTGGCGGCATGTTGAAGTCACAGCAACATGATAAATGACTTTTTCACCTTCTTGGCTAATCCATATCACACCGCACACCTGTTCAACAAGAAACGCCAAAAAAAAAAAAAAAAAGATTCTTTCTCATATTTTTAAAAATCTAAATTCCTCCACTTATTTCCTAGAAGGCGGCTCATGTTTAGTGGTTATTTCGTGGCGTACCAGTAGGTGTACATAAAACCAATAATACCATCTCAGGTCTGCCATCATATAAAACCTGCAACTTTACAACTTTTGATGATGCAACATGAAGACCCTGTTTCCTCTCTGAGACGCCATGTTGCATCCTGGTGGCTCATTTTGTATTTGTGACAGCTCAAGATTTCATCGTGGATCGCTGCACCAACTACACCAACTACACCAACTACACCAACTACACCAACTACACCAACTACACCAACTACACCAACTCACTGCCTTCTTCTTTTTCCATGTGTGTTCTGGTCCAGTTTAAACAGTAATGTCACACCCCAGCATCCTATTTTCAACCTGGAAACAACATCTGATTACAAGGCACCGTTGACATGCCGTTTCCTTGCCGTGACTTTAACATGTTAAGTTGAGCCGCTCGGGGATTCATCACACAACATCAACATCCTCGGCCGAGTCGTGCGTGGAGACGAACCCGCTCTTGAAAATGCCAGGTTGTGACCGAGGTGAACTCAAAGCCCCCCCACCGCCCGTGGAGACTTCCTCTGGCGGGGTATGGATTTCCTGTCGGCTCGGCTGTACTCAGCATCGTCCCGTCTACCGCAGCTCCTCCTCAGCAGTCTGTCGTTCGACCTCCGGAGCCAGGAGGCGCAAATACTCCGTCATGCAGTCTGATGCTAACGGACATCGCCCGGTGAAACTCCTCTAGCTCCTCTGGAAAGGTTCTCTATCATATTAACACAGAATGTGAAGGGAGAAGCAAGTTAACTCTGGGACACGTCGATTAAGAGTTGAACTGAAATATATTTGAGCACTTTTCAATATTTATATACCTTCATGTGTAGGTAATTGATGTACTTGCCAAACCCTCAACCAGCGCCACACTTGGAAACATCCAGACCTGGGCGTGTATGGTGTTTGTTTCGGCCTACATGGAGCGCCAGATGGGTGGGGTTCACCGTTCATTTGCCAGTGACGGAAAACCAAACTAGAGTGACTTCCAGATATTCTCCTGTGATGTTTCTACACTTTTCGTGCATCTAAAAAATCTGTTCCCGGCTTTCGATCATCGCTTCCTACACCAGCATCAACTCTTCCATCTCAGATATTTGAAGTATATTCAACTGTTCCCACTCTGCCAGGTTCAGGACGAGCTGACTGCTGTGCGTCATGCTGCTGTGCTGGTGCTGTTGGGGCAGTAACTTTACCCCCTCAGTCTGGCTGGAGGCTGCAGGACTGAGGACCGGTGATGCCCTCAGGGGCATCAGTGCTGGGGAAGCAGGAACTCAATACGCCGCTACATCCCGCCTCCTCTCTGCGATGGAAAGAAAATGAGGGACCGAGCGAGAGTAAGAGGGGGGGAGAAAGAGAGAGAGGGGGGGGGGTAAGAGAGAGATGGTGCTTAATATTTCAGCAGGACAGATTTCTCTTGGCTGCTCTGTAATGGATACTCATAAACAAACAGGTTCTCCTTCCTGGTGGAGCAGAGAAATGAACTTGTGTGTATAAATCTGTAATTTAATTCCCATCGATGTCAAAATCTTTCATCTTTCATTTACACCGATTCTTCAAAACGTGTTACGATATCCTCGTACACAGAAACACCTCTCGCCCCGACGTCTTCCTGCGTTCACGCCCGCGGTGTGAACGTGTTTTTGAGTGTGAAGCTCGCGGCTACTGGAGGATCTACTGGAGGATCTACTGGAGGATCTACTGGAGGAATCCTCTTAGATGCCTTTCCTCTTCCCTCTGAGCTGCTGGCACGCAGGAGGAGATGAGGAGGCTGAAGATATTACGATAGTAAATCAAACGTCTCTCGGGGCTCGACGTCGCTTTCCAGCCTTGTAATCACTTTTCAACTGAAACTACTTTTTACTGGAGTCGGTTTTCCCCTTGAAACTTGGAAAGACAGGAATGATGGATGGATAGCATGACACACAAGGGCTCGCATTCCCCCATAATGCCCTATTGTTTTTTGCAAATCCCATTTTAATGAGCTCATAGGAGGGATGTGGAGAGCGTTGCTAGGATACGGGGGAGGCTCGCATCAGCGTTGCTATCCATTTACCTCAGTGTGCCGCCACTCCCTCCCGCGCTCACATCGTCTCTCTGTCCTCGATCTCTCCCTCTCGTCACACCCGTAGCTCTACAGTGCATCTCTGTGCACGGATCACACACACACACACACACACACACTCGCGGTAGAAGTGGTGATGAGTGGGTTGGTAGGGGAGGGAGGGAGGGAGGGAGGGAGGAGGGTGTGCGGTGATGTAATGCCAGAGCAGGGCATTGGCTGGGCTGACAAACCACAATAAGCAGAGTGAGAAGGAGATGGAGGGGGGGAGAGGGGGGGGGGGGGGGGGGGGGGGAGGGAGAGAGCAGGGGAGGCGAGGGGAGGGGAGGCGTCTCCCTGAACAGAAGCTCGTCAGAGGCTTGTGGCAGCGAGATGTGCGAGTCGTAATCGGAGCAGAAAGGGAGAGGACCGACGAGCCGCTCGGACTATGAGAGAGACGAGCCGGCGGCAAGGACATAAAGGAGGACTGTAGGGAGGAAGGGAGGGAGGAAGGGAGGGAGGGAGGGAAGGAGGGCGCCTGGGAGAAAGAGCCGCGGCCATTTGCACAACTGCAGCTTCCCAGCCTGAGCGGAGCTGAGCGGCTGGAGTCTGTCTGTTGCCGTCTGTCTGTCTGTCTGCTTGTCTGTCTGTCTGTCTGTCTGTCTTGGATCCGGTCTTCGGCAATTCAGCCTCTCTGCCTGTTTTATCACCTTGGTGTGTGACTGTGTGTATATCTCTCTCTCTGTGTGTGTGTGTGTGTGTGTGTCTTCTTCTCTTGCACTATGATGAGACAGACTCCTGCACCCCGCAAGGTACAGAACCACATCTGATGTCTGTTGTTGCTCTTGTTGCTGCTGTTGTTGTTGCTCTTGTTGTTGCTCTTGTTGCTGTCATCCATTTGTTTGGTTATTTCGCCAGAAGATCAAAATCGCGCCTGGAAGTTGTTGTGCTTCATCTAGTTATTTTTTTTCCTGCTGTGTTGAGAGAGATGTGACATGGAAGAGGAAGTCCAGTAGGGATACCTTCATCATCCTGCTGTCTGTTTAAACTCTTATTTTTACCTTTGTGTTGCCGGTTGCTCGTCTTCTGCAGTATCTTTTTTTTTTTTTTTCCCATCTGAGTTGAGTTCACCGGTATTTGAGAACATGGCCTCATCTGGCAGAAGTCACGCCTTTTCGACCTATCGGATCGTAGCTTGGAGCGTTTCATGAGGTCGATGGTTTTCCTGCCATCAGGGAGCATCGAGTTATTCCACCTGACAGGTTGATGTGATGTCGGTCCGGTCCGGTCTGGTCCGGTCCGGCTGTCGGCTCGTATCTGGTCCAGCTGGTAGCCCCGGCTAGTTTCTGCCGAACGGCCCAACTAACCCGACGAGGAACGCTTAACTAGCCGAGGTTGTCCGGGGGAGGAAAGTCAAGTCGGTGTTAAGGCATCGGATTATTTTGCACGAGGGATAAAAAAAGAGATAAAGGTTCATGCACATCACCACCTGGTGGGCGGGGCTAAACCCGGACGATGCAGGTCGTGTCTGGTTATTGATCCCACAGAGGTAAACCGTGTGTGAAGACGGTCTGACCCAGATCTGATACGAGATGAGAAGTAAGCGTTTTGCACATTTTCTAGTAAGTCCGGTTATCCCGGCCGGGTGTCGTCTGTCCGTCCGTCCATCCATCCGTCAGTCCGTCAGCGCGGTAGAACAGAACCGGATCTGCCGGTGCACAATGCGGTCATTTAGGTCACGGCGGCAGTACCAGGCGCCGGCCACGCTGAGGGACGCTCACGTGGCCGGAGACCCGCTAGAACAAGAGAGGGAGGATAACCGGGTTGATCTGATCTGATGCTGCTTCTGTGTGGTTGATCAACGATTTCATCAAGTCATCTTGTCCTTTTTTTGTCTGCTCATGTTCCATTTTATATGAACTCTGCCTTGACTCACTAACCCTGGCTGTTTGTTTCCTTCCCTCCTTGCCTCCTCTGCTCTCCTGCTGCCCTTTACCTCTTTCCTCTTCCTCTCCTCCTCCTCCTCCTCTCTCGTCTTTTCCCCTCCTCCTTCCTCCTCCTTCCTCCTCCCTCCTCTCCTCCTCTCCTCCTCAGACCACGGCCAGAAGGCCCAAGGTGAGCCCAGTCCTGTTCAGTTGTCAGGGCTTCAGATTTACTTTACTCGTGTCTGCGTGTGTTTGTGTGAGTGTGTCGCCGGCAATGTAGTGACAGCTCATCATCAGATTACCACCTTACTGCAAATCCATTTACTTTCATAAGGATGACAAGATCTGTCACTAGCACTGATAATACACCTCTAACTGTAGACGTTCACATCTTCTTTTCTCACATTGATATTTACAGCTCCAATAGTGGAGACTCAACAATTCAAGTTTCACTGTTTTCTTTTCTTATTACCCATTACTCTTATTGTTTTATCATATTGGTTTTAACTCATATTTTTTGGTTTTCACAGACAAATCTGCCAAGCAATTTGAACATTTGTTGCTTCAAGTTTTTCTGATAGAAGCTTTTCAGTTTGCGTCACAAATCTCCTGTCTGGCGCCATCATGGAGGTCCACCGGAGACCTGGCTGTCTGAATGTGTGACAGGATAGAAAAAGACAGAGAGAGATTGTGGTGGTGTGAGTGGAGGGAATAGTATGATGATGTAGGTGGAGAAGAGTCAGCTCAGTTAACCTGAACAAACTGGTAGCTAGCTAACTAGCAAGCAGGCTAATTTAGTTACTGTTAACATGTGACTAGCTGCTACTAACGCTAGCTTCTACTAGCTACCAGATACTGTGGTTAGCGAACTCACCAGCTGACATGAAGACAGTCCAGAGAGCTGTGGACCTCCAGTATGGCCGCCAGAGTGTGACAGAGTATCACCTGACAGCCTCCTAAACTCTCGGATCTTCTCATGATCGTCTTTTTACCCCCGTTTCCTCCGAGTTCATGTTGTGTAGTCGCTAACCTCCCCGTCTGCCCCCTGCAGCCCAGCCGGCCGGCGGGCTCCGGCAGCTCCAAGGCTCCGTCCGGGTCGGCCTCGGCCTCGGCCGGGGAGATGAGCAGCAGCGAGCCCAGCACCCCGGCCCAGACGCCCCTGGCCGCCCCGGTCATCCCCACCCTGCACTCCCCCGGAGTCCCTCCACCCCCGGTACCAAGCAAGGTCAGTACCGGCTCTGCCAGGGATCATAGACGTTCACACTGCAGCCGAAAGCATCGCGACTCTGGTTTTTGTTCCCTCACGTGTCACAGATGTGTTTTCTCATCAGTGTGAACAGGAAAAAGCTGCTTTGAGTCTCATTTTTTTTCGATTCCCATCTCGACTACATGGGTACGTGTTATAAAACTAGAACCCGAGGCACGCGACCTTCACGCGACTCGTATCTGAACGCTCCAATCAGAAGTTACCGTGTTGCCGTGACAATAAGTAAATCTTGCGTCAGTTATTACCCGAGACGGCTCTACGTTTGGCGCCACGGCAGCTTGGCTGAGCCAGCGTTGGCATGGAGGACAAGGAGACAGCGGTGGAAGTGAAGCCAAATGCTGACTTCACTGGTATTAGGAGAGGCTTGGAGGTTCGTACTGGAAGCAGGAAGTTCAAAACAAGCGGGAGAAACGTAGGTAGAAAAACAGCTGCGACATTTTGTTCCTCTGCATGTTAGCGTGGGTCTTTCTGACAGCGCTGCTGGTTTATATTATCCAATATAGTTACAGCCTGCAAGTGATATGAATGTCATCCAAAAAAAAATTGAGCATGAAGGCCTGCAGAGTGAATATACGACGACAGTGTTCTTCTTTGATGGTTGTACCCAGAGTAACTTACTTTACCCAGAGTAACTTACTTTACCCAGAGTAACTTACTTTACCCAGAGTAACATACTTTACCCAGAGTAACATACTTTACCCAGAGTAACTTACTTTACCCAGAGTAACATACTTTACCCAGAGTAACTTACTTTACCCAGAGTAACATACTTTACCCAGAGTAACTTACTGTACATAAGACGGTCGATGATGAAATATGATAATAAAAAGTCCAGCAAGAAATGTACTCACAATCAAGTACAAGGGACAACAACCATTAATGTTTGGTGATAATTCACAAGATTATTTTATTTTATTACAGGAGTAGAGGATATAATGGTAAAGAAAAACACCATTACTACTATCTGCTGTTATAACTGTATATTTCTGGTATATTCAAAAATCATTTTGTCTCTATTTTTTTTATTATATTCTTGTTTTTTGCTGCTGCAGGAAATGTAAAACGCATCACTTCCTGTGCGCCAGAGGATTTTTCCCGGGAAAGACCAACCTGACACCGGGTGTTTAGACCAGTGGTTCTCAATCCAGTCCTCAAGGACCCCCTGTCCTGGAGGTTTTAGCTCCAGCTCTACTCAGGCACACCTGAACCAATTAGAGGCTTCAGGTTTTCATGATACTTTAATTGGTTCAGGTGTGCCTGAGTAGAGCTGGAGCTAAAACCTCCAGGACAGGGGGTCCCTGAGGACTGGATTGAGAACCACTGCAGCAGATGGAAACGCTTCCTGAACTGAATCTCTGTTGTCACATCAATCAGAGATGGAGAATAGCAAAACGTCTCCGTGACATTTATTTGAAAATGTCACGGATCACTTCTGTAGCGTTTGTTAAAAGTCAGACGTGTTCGATCCTCAGACGGTCACGCTCCGTTTCCTTTTCCTCAGGAGGACGTCGCTATGGAAACGCAGGTGCAGTGGTGTGATGTGGTTGCACTTGATTTTGAAGTGTTGTTTTTCTCACTAACGTTTTAACACTGTGATGGGGTGTGTGTGTGCGTGTGTGTGCGTGTGCGTGTGCGTGTGCGTGTGCGTGTGCGTGTGCGTGTGTGTGTGTGTGTTGGTGGGGCTCTACCTCTGCAACATGCTGTTTTATTTTAGTGCAGGATTCATTCAGTGTGTGATTACGCCTGACTGTGTTTGGGTAAATACCTATATACTGCATACACACACACACACACACACACACACACACACACACACACACACACACACACACACACACACACCAGCCAGGCATGTGTGTGTCCCCCCTCCTCTCCCAGGTGTCATTACACTCCAAAGGGAGGTTAAGGCTTTCTAACACTTACAGAGATGAAAGTACTTCTACCACACGGTGGAAAGCTTTATACTCATGAAGTTTCTTTCATGACTCACGGAGAGCAAAGCTGAGGAAGCCTGGAGGAGGGAAGCTTTGTTCGTTCCACTTGTCGCTGTGAAAATATATATAGTACTTTCATTTTTATGTGTGATTGTTGCTGCTCTAACCACAACCTGAGAAGATGCACCAACAGCCTGTGTTGAAAGTTTCTCTCTCTCTCTCCATCCTCTCTCCTCCTCCCTCGTCCCTCCGTCCTCCCATCCCTCCGTCTCCCAGGAGGAGGAGGCGCTGCGTGGCCAGGTGAAGGACCTGGAGGAGAAGCTGGAGACCCTGAAGATGAAGCGGACCGAGGACAAGGCCAAGGTGAAGGAGCTGGAGAAGCACAAGATCCAGCTGGAGCAGCTCCAGGAGTGGAAGACCAAGATGCAGGAGCAGCAGGCCGAGCTGCAGAAGCAACTCAAAGAGGCCAAGAAGGTAAAGACGGATGGGTGGATGGATGGATGGATGGGTGGAGGAGTGGATGGGTGGGTGGAGGGGTGGATGGGTGGCAAGGTGGGTGGATATCACTTTAAAAGTGACAAGCTGTAGATGTATCCATTAGAGCCCGACCGATGCCAGATGTTTGGGTCTGATGCTGCCCACCGATTACCAATGTTTTGACCGATATTTTGTCAAAAACTGCAAAATTTTCAAATCAATTTGAAAAACTTATAAGCAAACAAATAAATAAAAATAAACACAGAAAGAACTTTTTGATAGATAAAAAATGTAAAAGATTATATTAAATTAAATATATTAAACTTCAATATATGAAAAGAACATTTAACTTTAATTATACAATGAACAAGCAAACAAGTAAATATAAAATACACACATGAACTGAACTTTTTTTTTAACTGCTATTTTAGCAGTCTGGCAGCTCAGGCACCATTAGCTGTTCTCTACTAGTACTGCAGCTGGATAATTCTAGTAAATAGCAATTACAACATTCAAACAGACAAGTACAGGATAAATAATCAATGTTTTTTTGTTTATTATACTTATTTCAAAATCGGGACACATCGGTTGTATAACTACCAATCCCGATGTCGTCAAAAAAGTCATATCAACCGATATATTGGTCGGGCTCTAGTATCCATGCAATAATAACAGGACGAGTTTGAAGATGAAGCTGATGGATGCATGGGGAGATAAATACAGTATAAAAATGTAAGAACAAGAATAATGTTTAAGGGGCAAAATATTCCCTTACATATCTCATATCTCAGTACAACAAAACACAGAACCACACTGGTGTACAGGATTCTCCCAGAATTCTCTTCTTGTCGGGGCGAACCATCACAGGACACTAAAACTCTCCACTGAAACCAGACTAATGAAACTCTTCCAGCAGGTCTTTGAGGCAGGGCGTCCCACCGCACCACCAGTTAATTTACAAAAACTTTATTTAACAATGAATAATATTTAATTGGCGGTTTTATGGATTGTTTTTATGCAGCTGTGTGTTCAGGGAGGAACCTCCAATACTCATGAAGCCCGATATGAGCCCAGTATATCAGCCAACCAATACATCTGTCTGACTCTGCTACGTATTCTACTATTGCTTGCAGGAAGCTAAAGAAGCCCTGGAGGCCAAGGAGCGCTACATGGAGGAGATGGCGGACACCGCCGACGCGATAGAGATGGCCACCCTGGACAAGGAGATGGCCGAGGAGAGGGCGGAGTCTCTGCAGCAGGAGGCCGACTCCTTCAAGGAGAAAGTGGACGAGCTCACCATGGACCTGGAGATCCTCAAACACGAGATTGAGGAGAAAGGTGCCACTAAGACCTCATTAAGATCACATGGTCCCACATGGGAGGAGAGAATCTTATGATCCCTAAAAAAATTTTTTAAACTTAAACATTTAATATTTTCAGAAACATGGTGGTCAATGGAGCAAAGCTGTTTTTCTCAGGGATGCACTGATCAGGTTTTTCGGGTCCGATTCCGATGACCAATTTTGCAACGGTGATCAGCTGATCATCGATCTGATTGCCGATTAAAATGATGCATTTCACTCAAACAGCGAGGCAGTACATTTATATTATCCTACGGCTGCAGGACATTTCTGGCCTGACCATGTAGAAATTAATCAGTTTTTATCTGAACATTGTTATTACATATCGGTGTGTGTGTCTTACTGCAGGTAGAGAATGAAGGAGGTTTTTTATCGAGGCAGCACGAGCTACTCTGTCCAATTCATTACACTCCTCATACAATCATCTAGGCTCTAAAACGAACACAGTGAATGAATGACGCTTTCAACGTTCAACACTAAACAGTGAATCAAACGCTCTCACGACACCGTCCAGAAAGGACTGCAATGAAATGACAAAGTATCTCTGCACCGCGCCGCCGGCTAGTCTGAGATGAAAAACCAAAAGAGCACATAAAGAACGGATGGACCCAAAAACCTGCACACAGTTACTACTGATGAGCAGAAATAATGAATGTAGGCCTCTGATGTGGGCGGGCCGCTTAGAGGACGCTTGATTACCTATTTATAACGTATATCAGACAATTATGATGGGTGGCTAGCTGATCAGTGCATCAGTACTTTTCCTTTTATTTTGAAAAGTTGACATTTCCACATCTGCAGCAAGCCGAGCTGGCGAATGACCGGGGGGCAACTCTAACTGTTCATAGTATAAGATGGAAAGTGCCATTTGCGTAATTGGAGCCACGGCCTGGCCTTCGTCTCTTTTGGCAACGAGATGCAACAACATACATTTTCTTTTCAGGCACTTTGCATGACATCAATTAAACTACGTTGACGGGTTGACGGGGAAACCACTCATCTCCACTGGGATAGAAAGAGCTCACTTTGGTGTGTTTTTTTTTTGGGGTTCCTCTCAGGTTCGGACGGTGCTGCCTCCAGTTACCACGTCAAACAGCTGGAGGAGCAGAATGGCCGACTGAAGGAAGCTCTGGTCAGGTAGGTTTGTTCACAGTTCACCCTGCAAGCCTGGTGGTTAGGGAGACCGTGACAGATTCACGAGTTCGATCCCTACAACTGCTAAAGTATACCCCCCGATCTGACCCTCCTGGTAAAAAACATTCATGTGTTTGCTGTGAAGAAAAAAGCTCATATAAAATTCCCTTGTGTCAATGTGCCGTGTGCTCGTGCATGCCCTCATATCACATCATCCTATGTTTCCCCGTGCGTCAGGATGCGTGACCTGTCGGCGTCGGAGAAGCAGGAACACTTGAAGTTGCAAAAGCAGATGGAGAAGAAGAACGTGGAGCTGGACACTCTGAGGAGCCAGAAGGAGAAACTGCAGGAGGAGACGAAGGCGGCGGAAAGGACCATCGACGAGCTCAAAGAGCAGGTCAGCAGGAGCGTCGGTCCAGTCCGGAGCTTGTGACCGGCCGGGTGGAAACGTTGCAGCGACTGCAGTGAAATAAATCACTGTCGGAAAAAAGAGAACGGGTGGCAGGTTGGCTTAGTGGTGAGACAGCAGAATGTTTTACAGGTTCAATCCCCAGATTTGATCCTCCTCAAGGGCCAGTGTGTCCTGTCGAACCTCTGCTGCTGCTCTGATACGAACCTCAATCAATGTCAATGAAATAATAGCATGAAAGAAGAAACCTAATGTGCACAAAAAAAGTGAAATCCTGCAAAGAAACTGAAAAATCACATTAATTTCCTCACATTTCTGTACCTGTTCTAATGTCAGATGATGATGATGATGATGTGATGATGTGATGATGATGATGATGATGATGATGTGTTCTCTGTCTCAGGTGGATGCGGCCCTGGGGGCGGAGGAGATGGTGGAGACTCTGACCGAGAGGAACCTGGACCTGGAGGAGAAAGTCAGGGAGATGAGGGAGACAGTCAGTGACCTGGTGAGCGAACCCGGCTACTTCCCTAGCTAGCTACCAGTCTCTATCTAACCCGGCTACTTCCCTAGCTAGCTACCAGTCTCTATCTAACCCGGCTACTTCCCTAGCTAGCCTACCAGTCTCTATCTAACCCGGCTACTTCCCTAGCTAGCTACCAGTCTCTATCTGACCCGGCTACTCCGCTAGCTAGCTACCAGTCTCTATCAGACCCGGCTACTTCCCTAGCTAGCTACCAGTCTCTATCAGACCCGGCTACTTCCCTAGCTAGCTACCAGTCTCTATCTGACCCGGCTACTTCGCTAGCTAGCTACCAGTCTCTATCTAACCCGGCTACTTCCCTAGCTAGCTACCAGTCTCTATCAGACCCGGCTACTTCACTAGCTAGCTACCAGTCTCTATCTGACCCGGCTACTTCGCTAGCTAGCTACCAGTCTCTATCTAACCCGGCTACTCCACTAGCTAGCTACCAGTCTCTATCTAACCCGGCTACTCCACCAGCTAGCCACCAGTCTCTATCTAACCCGGGCTACTTCACTAGCTTGCCACCAGTCTCTATCTAACCCGGCTACTCCACTAGCTAGCCACCAGTCTCTATCTAACCCTGCTACTCCACCAGCTAGCCACCAGTCTCTATCTGACCCGGCTACTCCACCAGCTAGCCACCAGTCTCTATCTGACCCGGCTACTCCACCAGCTAGCCACCAGTCTCTATCTGACCCGGCTACTCCACCAGCTAGCTACCAGTCTCTATCTGACCCGGCTACATCGCTAGCTAGCTACCAGTCTCTATCTAACCCGGCTACTCCACTAGCTAGCCACCAGTCTCTATCTAACCCGGCTACTCCACCAGCTAGCCACCAGTCTCTATCTAACCCGGCTACTTCACTAGCTAGCCACCAGTCTCTATCTAACCCGGCTACTCCACTAGCTAGCCACCAGTCTCTATCTGTGCCCGTTAGCGTCGGCAGAGACAGTCAGGTAAATAACAGTAGACATGGCTGACATCAGAACAGGTGAACTAAAATACATTTGGTTCACTCTTCAAGCGGCGGATGGGTTTTTCTTGCTCAGCCTCTCTGTATATTTATAGGATGTGAGTGAGAATTGAAGTGCGTCTATCTGCTGACTCATCTCAAGGTCGATACGGGCCAAGGTCGTTGATATGTGCTGCCCTCTGGTGTTTGCACCGCCGCCGGCATTGTTGAATTACTATCTGAACTGGATTCAAGAGCTCCTCTGTGATTGATGGATCTCGCTCGGCACAACAGAGCCGATAGTAGAAGTAGAAAGCGATCACTCACAGTAATGTAAAATTGAAAACTTCCCTCCACCTGCCATTGAAGCATCCTTGAGCCATGCATCTCTCCTCCAGGTGGTCCTTGTCATCCTGGCAGGGTAAAGTAATGATAATCCTTTCTGCTGGTGTTGGGGAATAGTTAGCATGAGCAGCAATAGCCACCCAAGAAAAGAGCGCCACCTACAGAAACTCAAACTCCATCAACAGAAAATCTGAGGAGAAAGACGTCACAGTACTGGACACACTGTTTGATTGACAGGTGATCTCCCACAGCAGTGAATGCTTTTAACCCTCTTGCATCATCATCTCCACCCTCAACAGGAAGCCATCAACGAGATGAATGACGAGCTGCAGGAGAACGCCCGGGAGACGGAGCTGGAGCTGAGGGAGATGCTGGATCTGGGCACGACGCGAGTCCGGGAGGCCGAGAAACGGGTGGAGGCCGCCCAGGAGACGGTGGCGGACTACCAGCAGACCATCAAGAAGTACCGCGAGCTCACCGCCCACCTGCAGGTACTGAGAGGGATGGAAGGGGTTTGCTGGAGTTCGATAAGGGAGTGTCACAGAAGTATAGTTGACATACTGGTAGTAGTATAGAGTGATTTCAATGGTGAGGGAAGCTGCATCAGTGGGCGGGCTCGAGTGCTCTAACTTCCTGTCTTGTGCTCTCCTGATTGGTTTTCTGTCGTTCCTGCAGGAAGTGAACCGAGAGCTGACCAGCCAGCAGGAGGCCTCGGCCGAGTTGCAGCAGCAGCCGCCACCGGAGATGTTTGATTTCAAGATTAAGTTTGCGGAGACGAAAGCCTACGCCAAGGTCAGGACCAATAACAGCCCCTCTCTGCTGAGTGTGATCCAGTATGAGCAGAAGATGTCTTTCTGTTTGTGTTCTTGGGTTTATGTGTGTTTAGGATGTGAAGACATTATTTTTTCCGAGTCTCTGTTGTGTCAGATGTATATTTTAGATGAAGTGTCAGAGCATCAGATGTGTCTCAACTCTACTCGGTGTGTTTCCAGGCCATCGAGATGGAGCTGAGGAAGATGGAGGTGGGTCAGGCCAACAGGCAGGTTTCCCTCCTGACCTCCTTCATGCCCGAGTCCTTCCTGCGTCACGGTGGCGACCACGACTGCATCCTGGTGCTGCTGCTCATCCCCAGGCTCATCTGCAAGGTACCAAGTTAACTGCCTGTGTTAGTTTTCTACCTGTAATATTAACAACAAGACAGCAGTGACAGTATTACTGGTTTGTGTTAGCCTGGTTGTTGTCCAGCTAGTTGGGGATTATTGTTTATTTATCTATTTGATCACAGATTGAATAATGACATTTCAAATGGTTTAGTAATGCTCAACATCGTCTATAAACCATGAACAATATCACTTATTGAACTGGGAAAGATCATATATTTTATAATATCTATATATAATATCTATTTTGTTTTAAAGTAACTTTTACTAAAATTGATTTTTACACCAGTAGATTTACTTCTACTTCAGTACATTTTCAGCGAAGCTTTTGTGTGTAAATATTTCTGTATGTGTACCCATACTCACATATTACCTGTCTGTCTGTCTGTCTGTCTGTCTGTCTGTCTGTCTGTCTG
>JAXDDW010000007.1:12952500-13222500 GCA_034670385.1 Hoplostethus mediterraneus
ACCATGAACAAGATGGCCACCGCCATGCAGGAGGGAGAGTATGACTCGGAGAAGCCTCAGAACAAGGTGATTGAACAGCGAGTGCTGCTGTACAGGTCTGAGAGGGTTTATTCCTGTGTCCCTCCTGAGTGTCCCTGAGAGTTTCATCAGGGTTTTCATCTCCCCTTTGACAGATGGTTTAATTTCTGCTTGCCCATTTATTGATATTTCAGCTGTGACATGAGTTTCACCTCAGTTTTGACACTTTAATTGATATTTCACCTCCCAGAACGCGCCGCCGGTGGAGCTGCGGGCGGCGGCTCTGCGGGCAGAAATCACCGACGCCGAGGGCCTGGGCTTGAAGCTGGAGGACCGAGAGACCGTCATCAAGGAGCTGAAGAAGTCCCTCAAGATCAAGGTGGGGAAACAGACCTGGTCGAATAGTACTCGTTAGGGGTGCCGCGATCGATCGGCCAGCAATCGGAAATGGCCGATATTCAGTATAAATATGAGATCGGGGAATTCCGATAATGCTTTACAGTCGCCGATTGCGAAAACCGATCGATGACGCAAAAAATGTGAGCCTATTCTCATCAGATTCGGTGTCATTGTGGCTAACTAACCTGAAACATGTCGGCGGTGTGGAACTTTTACAAAGTGTGTGAGACAGATGCAACAGTTGCCATCTGCAGTGTGTGCCAGGAAAAAAATACCTCGTGGGGGAAGCGAGGTAAAAAGTTTCAACACAACAAATGTAATAAGGCACTTGAAGTCGCATCACCCAGCAGAGCATGGCGAGTTTGTTAAGCTGGCCGCGGAGAGTGGAAAGAAAAAGGCAGAGCAAACACCAAAACGGCCGCTAAGAAAAAATAAATAAATAAACGATTGGTATCACAGTGTATCGGATCGGCCGATATGGCTCATAGACAAAAAACGTTATCGGGGCATCCCTAGTACTCGTAAATCATGTTGTATCCGACTTGAGTTGCGCAACATTTCCCGTTCCTGAACCCCGGGTTGGTGTGTTCTGCCAGGGGGAGGAGCTTAGCGAGGCGAGCGTCCGTCTCAGTCTGCTGGAGAAGAAGCTGGACAGTTCGTCCAAAGATGCGGACGAACGCGTGGAGAAGATCCAGACGCGACTGGACGAGACCCAGACGCTGCTGAAGAAGAAAGAGAAGTAAGGATGAACTCAGCGACACGACTGCAAGTATATGAAACGCCTACGTGAGTCCAGCGGTGACGTTGTCCTCTTGTTCAGGGAGTTCGAGGAGACCATGGACGCCCTGCAGGCCGACATCGACCAGCTGGAGTCGGAGAAGGCGGAGCTAAAGCAGCGCATCAACAGCCAATCAAAGATGACCATCGACGGGCTCAGGGGAACCTCCCCGTCGGGCATCGCCTCCATCGTCACGGGGATGACAGGAGGTGAGTGATGCAAACTACATGAACGCACTTTACTGTGAGAGTATTGTAGTCCATGTATCTGCAAGCCCCGCCCACCCGGCACCTCACCGGGCTAAAACCGACCATGAAACGTGTCCAGTTGTTCCTCCTCTTGACCCAAACACCCAGTGACTCTTTGTCCTCTTTCCTCTCTCTGTACGTTTTTCTCTCTTTTCCCCCTTTAATCCGTCTTATCTTGCCTACTGTGTCTGCAGAGGAACAAAAAGGTACCGACACGCTCGTATCAACGTCTGTCTTTGACCCTGCATGCCGTCAGTGTGTCTTCAAAACAACTAACCTTTAATATTTAACCTTTAATAACCTTTAATATTGTTTTAGTGTTTTAATCTTGCATGTCTTGACTTTGCAGTTTAATCCTCAATGTGTGCTGAGTTAACCGTGATCAGTTTGAGATACAAAACAAGACTTTTATTGTCTTGATTGTTTGTATCTTTTGTGTGTATCCATTTAAAATGATATTGGTGAAATGTGCAGTTTTGACATGTAGGCTATATCCTTACTATGTCCTGCTCTGCCCACGTGTAGTCACCACCACTTGACTTTTGTTTTGAAAAACTAGCCAAAAGCAGGATGTCTGCAGGTTCTGGTTCTGGTCTTGTATACAGTTACATCAATTCAGTTTTAGAGGTCTTAAAAATGTTGCAGTGTCTTGGTGCTGTTTTTACGATGAGGAATCAGCCCAGTGATGCAGACCTGCTTCCTGACAGGTCTACAGTTTTACCTCACTTCGGTCTTATATTCCATTCTAACTTAAGTTAACTTGATGAATCCTTCAGACACCCTGACAAGGTTATACTCCATTCTTTGTGACGGATCCTTTTAAGAAATACTTTTGCCTGCAATTATTGATTATGAAAGCCGAGGGGAAAGGAACTGAAAGGTGATCTTCTTTCTAGTGGCACTGCTCAGCGGCCAACAGTAGAAACCAGTGGTTTTACTGGGCAGCTCCCAGTTGTGTCTGTGTGTAAGTGAAGCAGAGTAACTAAAGGTTATCAGGTGGTTTGGTGTCGCTAACGTGTACGTGTCATCGCCCACAGCGAGCATGATGTCTGGGATGGGTTCGGGATCGGGCGTCCAGGTGATCGATTCCCCCCTGCTGACTCAGCAGATCGAAGCTCAGAGGCTCTGCATCAAACACCTGAAGAACGAGAACAACAGGCTGAAGGTGCGACGGTCTCTCCAGCAGCTAGAACTACATACAAATACTGTTGTACCTTTAATCCTCATGGGGGATTACGTGTTGGCCATGTTTCACTAACTGTTATTACGGTATCAACGGTGGCAAATTCATGTCACGTCTCAAGTCTTGTTGCGTTGGATGAGTTGATGAACTGCTCGCTACGTAGAGAACTCAGGTTTCAGGTTTCAGGTTTCAGGTTGCGGTGTCGTTGAATGGGTGGATGTGTGACCTCCTCTCTCCTCTCTCCTCCTCCCAGGCTGAGAAGATGCGAGCCCAGCTGGCGTCGCTGCCGCCGCTCCAGGTGGCCAAGCTTCCCTCCAGAGACCGAGGCCGTCCAGACGTGCTCTCTAGCGCCCTCTACCGCAAGACCGACCAGCTGCTGGAGACCCTGCTGCAGATGAGCGCCAACGTCAAGGTGGTGGACATCACCGGGAAGTCTCCAGGTACCGGTGTTCTGGTTAGGAAAGACAAACTCTTATTTTGGGTGTTGGTTTTTCAATACTGCCTCATCTTGCTGTATCAGAAAATGTAATTGAATAGATTTTTCAAAAGTAAAATATTATTGACCACATTGTAAGAACATATACGTCGCTGTGGGTCTGATCAGGTGAAGTGAGTCATAACAGGGAGCCTGCAGGTCCTGAAAAACTCTTGAAATGTCTTAGATGTCTGAACTCAAGGCCTTAAACATTTGAAGTCTTGAATCCAGTTTGTGATTTCTTGGTGTGTTTTTCCGCTGAGATATCAGACCAGTCATGCAGACTATATTCTGAAAGGTCTACAATCAAGGTCAAAGGTCTACTTTCATTTTCACATTTTTTTTCAAATGTGAAAGTTCTGTATTTTATTCTATCTGGGATGAAAAGGCCTTAAAAAGTCTTCAATTTAAGTTGATGAAAGTAAGCAAGCAATCTGATTAGTAACAGAGATGATTTAACTGCTTTGAGTCTGTAAGTCACTCCACAGTGGACTGGTTGAGCTAGTTAGTGGTAACCAGGGAGCAAGTTAACAATCCTCCTGGCTAGTAGACATACAGTCATAACCAACTGGGCTCATTGTTTTGTTTCTAGTCACCCCGAGTGCTCAGCTGCTGGAGCAGACCGCTAGACTACAATCTCTAAGTGACACCCTTAGCAGACTGAAGGTACACACACACACACACACACACACACACACACACACACACACACACACACACACACACACACACACACACACACACACACACACACACACACACACACACACACACACACACACACACACACACACACACACACACACACACACACACACACTTAGGTTAACGAATACACATCATTTATAGCTCATTACATTCACACATTTCCCCCATCTACCTCTTATTTTATATTTTATATTTTATTAAATGCTCTTACTGTACATATTGTGTTGCTTTATATAAGAGCTCTACTGTAATTATTGTAATTTTTATATTTCTTTCATACTGTAAATATTGTGCTGTTTTTTTTACTGTTAATAATTTGTATACTTGCCACTTTGCATTTCACTGCATGTATGTGTATGTGACGAATAAAACTCTTGAACTTGAACTTGAACTTGAACTTGAGCAGGATCTCACACACACCACCTGCTGTAGTAATGATCCTACGGTCACCAGCAGTGTTGTAATCCACTGTGATCTGCTCTGTGATCTGCTCTGTGATCTGCTCCCGTCAGGACGAGGTAGCGGAGCACGTCGTGATCCAGCAGCCTGGAGCTCGAGTCTCGTCCGACTTCGCCACGTTCCCCTCCACCTCGTTTGTAAAGGTAAGAGCGCCATGGACACGTTACTGACACGCCGCCAGTCGAAAGGCCCTCACTCACTTACCTGTCCTCCGGGTTCCTCCGGGCGTGGAAAACCTGGAAAAGTGGCATTCAAAAATGGTGTTTTCCAGGCCAGGATGAGGAAAATGGAACATGCATCTAGTTTTGTCCTGGAAGTTTGTTGATAATCTTTTTCCCCAAACAGTCAAATGTTGAATGTTCCAGCTTGATTCCTTGTTGATCCACTTCCCCTTGAGGAACAAAAACCCAGATCAGAAATGTCGTGATGGTATCGGTCCTAAGAGATACTTGGAGCAGAAATAAAACCTGAGATTCACATGTGACATTTACAACATTGACAAATATCGGTCATCGAAATTGTGCGTCATGGAACAGTCTTGGGAAAGTCTTGGATCCTGCATGCTGCTTCTGACTTATTGAACCAGCCTGTATCTTGACCTACTTTCCTACCTTCCTTCTGCTTCCTCTCCCAGGCCAAGGAGGAGAAGCAGGGCGACACGGTGCTGGTGGGCCGGGTCCTGGTGCCCTGCCCCCGCGGTCAGGAGCAGGTCCACCGCCTGGTCCTGTCGCAGTCCCAGCTCCAGAGAGTTCACAATCTGCTGCGGACCTAGACCTCTCCTACCTGCTACCATCCCTCCTTCCTTCCCTCCCTCCTTCCCTCCCGCACCAAACCTCCCCCCCCCGACCCAGGAGAACCTCCCTATTCCATGCTGCTAGTGGTGAGATGACGACCTGCAGGAAGAGAGGAACAGGATAGCTGATGATGGAGTCTCAACATCACTTTCGCGACATCTTGGACTTCTCCGTCTCGTACCGATTTCGATTTATTTGATTTTCCCCTTCAGTCAAAAATCCTGTACGTTGATGGTGTGGATGCTGAAGGGTGTAGAGGGTGTAGTACTGAGCTCCTGCAGGTAGAGCTACATCTGTCGATCCTTAAAGTCACAACGAAATGAAAAATGACTTCCTATTCAGGGTCATGGGGGGGGGTGGAGCCTATTTTACTTAGTGTTTTTAGCGGTCTCTTCATAGCGTACCAGTAGGCGTATGTACATAAATCTTAACCAATAACAATACAGTTATATTTCCGCTTCCTGTTGGCGTTTTGTTGCGGCTAGACGACTCGCCGAGCCCCGTGTGGTTTCCAGGTCAGTGCAGCTTATTAGGCCAAAACACAGGATGTCTGTCCACGTGTCCGTCTGTATTACTGTCGCCTCCACATGCAAAAGGTTCACGACCGTGTTAGAATAAAGGTGTTACTGTCGTGAACCCCGTTTTAAAACTTGACTCGTCTAAAGGGAAAGAAGGATTGCGGTTTGATCAGAATCCTCAAGGGATCTACTGTACGAAACACTGGGTCAATATTTCTGCTTTTGTAGGTTTATCATGTTTATCTTAAATCAGCTTGACTTTATTTTGAAAGTTGTTTGTCATAGAATCCATTATATGATAAGTTATTTAGTATTTATTACAGACACGATGTAAAAACCACTAAGTTACTGTCGTACTTTTACACTCGGTATGAAGGACATGCTGCTGGTGTTACTGCATTAGAAGATCATGTTGACTTGTCGTTTTGAGGCGGGAGACTCGTGTTGCCGTGCCGACTTGATTCTGTCCGAGCCTTAAACCTGCTGAGAGCCTCGTGGTGAAGATCGCTCATCTGCCTTACTCTTGATTTGTTCAGACCAAACCTCATTTAAAGCAAAACTACATCTTTGCCAAAGAGTCTTTGTTTTACTTCACGTCTGCCATCTCTGATTTGAAAGGCTTTTAGCTTTATTAATCCATGAAATGTCTTATTTAATGCATTTTAGACTGTTTATTTATATTTATCCAGTATTAAATAGTAAGTTTTATTTGAGGTATTAATGTATCTACATGCTAACTACCATCCAAGAGGGAAAACTACCCAGACTTCCTCATCTTTCTGATTTGTCTTGTTACTTGGTCGATATCTGCGTTCCCAGGAAGGGAGTACCTGATGGACTCAATTGTCTGACATTTCCCTGTGTTGCTTCCTGCTGTTGCACAACTGATAACTGATCAATAAAGACATTAAGGCCAGTGTCTCTTTGTCCGTCTTCAACTTTGTCATGTATGGGGATTTGGAAAAAGCACGTAAGAGTAATATTAGTAGAAAGTTGGTTTATTTTGTCCATTAAAAAAACATTTTCAAGTGTATCCAACCAAAACACTCATTGGTCCATAAGTGCTCCTAATACTTAAAAGTCAAATTCTACATAATCTTTCAAACACACACACAAATAAAAACTCATTGTTGTTAGGTAGTTTTGGTCTGAACATTATTAAAATGTTAAGTTTTCACAGCACTGATTTGATCGACAGTAAAAAGCTCGGAGTGATCACTGCCACGGTGTTCGTCTGCCGAGGACACGGCTGGTGATTTTCTGAAAAGAAAAACAAGTATGTTCACTACATGAACTACTGCAGCCATCAGCTTATTACATACATACACATTTCTATCAGTTACATTTAAGTGAAGTTGATTTCTTGACTCTGCAAATACACCCTTAAGTTTCATCATCTAACGGTAGAAATCCCTTATTCAGTTTTGAGAAATCCTGCTGACAGACAGACAAGCTAACACAACATGCTAACATAACATCACCTTGACAAGGTAAATATAGACAGATGGTGGAAAAGTAACACCAGCCACCAACCAGATAGTTTCAGTGTTCCTGGTAAACCTGGTAACTCCACTAGCTGTTACTCGTACCTTGTTGTAGAGTTGGGCGTTGAGCCGGTAGGAGAGATACTCCGCTTTCCTGCGTTCCAACTCTCTCCTTCGCTGCACCTCAGGCAGATTCTCGTAGATCCTGGGAGGGAAACATTGGGATCATCATTTCTGTACAGACCGTACCAAGTGTAGACAAGCTTCCATTACTTGGGACGAACCATCAATAAATATAAATAAATAAATCATAAATATCATAAATAAATAATTCACTGGTGAGCCATTATTTTTAAAATACCTTATCAGATGATAAATGTAGAATATTTTAGATCCTGAGTTCAGAGTCATTAATACCCTTGAATATTGCTTTTGATATTCTAGTTCTCTTAATTCAATAACTCAAGCTTACTGTTTGGACCTCTGGATCATCTCCCTCCTGGGGACGGCCCTCCTGAACTGAGCTGTGAGACAGAAAACAGTCCTGTTACTACAATAGTACATCTAAGTACTAATACCAGTACAATAACTTGTCAAACCTTTATTCCTCTAAATGGGCTTTACAGTGGATGTGTAGCAACTGTCTGAAGGAGCGTGGTTGTGTGTGATGGAGCACTAACACCACCAGGGGTTAGTGCTCCAAATACCAGACTACAAATACTACACATGTAGGTACTCCACCAGGTACCATGTTACGGTTGTCATAGATGTTATGTCTTTAAAACAAAGCCAGCAGAGTGATGCGTTCAGGGACCCGTACCTGCGGGTCTGGGAAGCCTCCCCGGCCCCCCGGGTCGGTTGAAGAGCTCGTCTCTCTCCCGGGTGAAGACGACCTGCAGCCTCCTCTCCTCCGCCTGCAGAGCCAGGTGCTTCAGCCTCTCCCTGGACCGGGAGATGAACCTCGGCCGATTCATCTCTAGCGCCTCCTGGAGGACAGATGGAGCTTTAATGTTCACTATCTAATGTTCATCAGAGTGAGAGGATTTCAGAAGGGCATGAGTTACTGTGTTGTGATTGTAAAAAAAAGTGACAAATTCCTAGAAAACTGATCTACGGTCTTTTACCAAAACCAACCTGGAGCGAGATGCGGACCAGACCAGAGGACGTGGTTTTGCTTCTGGCCTCTGGATCTGATTGAAGCGGTTTGTGTCGGTCCTCCTGGACTTGTCTCTGGCGGAGCGGCTCTCTCCAGGGTTGGGTTCTGCTGTAGGGGTCAAACCAGGCAGCGCCGGGCCTCCGAGACAACTCCTCTTCCTCCGGCTGGTTCTCCTTCCTCCCCTCTGCTCTCAGATCCCCAGCAGAGATGAACCACGAAACACCTGCAGAGGAACAGAGCAAGAGATCAGCACCAGAACTTCCTAGCCTCTGGCCACTAGCCCTCTGGTCACTAGCCCTCTGGCGGCCACTAGCCCTCTGGCGGCCACTAGCCCTCTGGCGGCCACTAGCCCTCTGGCGGCCACTAGCCCTCTGGCGGCCACTAGCCCTCTGGCGGCCACTAGCCCTCTGGCCACTAGCCCTCTGGCGGCCACTAGCCCTCTGGCGGCCACTAGCCCTCTGGTCACTAGCCCTCTGGCGGCCACTAGCCCTCTGGCCACTAGCCCTCTGGCGGCCACTAGCCCTCTGGCGGCCACTAGCCCTCTGGTCACTAGCCCTCTGGCAGCCACTAGCCCTCTGGTCGCCACTAGCCCTCTGGCGGCCACTAGCCCTCTGGTCACTAGCCCTCTGGCAGCCACTAGCCCTCTGGTCACTAGCCCTCTGGTGGCCACTAGCCCTCTGGTCACTAGCCCTCTGGTGGCCACTAGCCCTCTGGCAGCCACTAGCCCTCTGGTCACTAGCCCTCTGGCAGCCACTAGCCCTCTGGCCACTAGCCCTCTGGCGGCCACTAGCCCTCTGGTCACTAGCCCTCTGGCAGCCACTAGCCCTCTGGCCACTAGCCCTCTGGCAGCCACTAGCCCTCTGGTCACTAGCCCTCTGGTGGCCACTAGCCCTCTGGCCACTAGCCCCTGGCGGCCACTAGCCCTCTGGCCACTAGCCCCTGGCGGCCACTAGCCCTCTGGCCACTAGCCCTCTGGCGGCCACTAGCCCTCTGGCCACTAGCCCTCTGGCCACTAGCCCCTGGCGGCCACTAGCCCTCTGGCTGTGGCTTGCTAACGTGACATACCTTGAGGGTGGTGCTTCTGTTGGCTCCTCTTGCTCTTCCTCTCCTTTTGGAAGCCGTGGGGCTTAGAGGGGCTCCTCTCCCCTCCTCTTCCTCTCTCCACACTGGAAGAGGAAGAGGAGGACTCCCTGGGACCTCTGGCTTCACCGGGGGACGGGAACGGTGGTCCCGACGTCCCTGGTGTGGCGTCGAGTCCCGTTAGTAACGATCTCCAGATCACCTGAGGAAGGTAAAGCTGTCGATGTAGAGAAGACTCTGGGGGTCTGAACCGATCGTTGTTGTGTTGTTGTTGTTTACTGACCTGCCTGGATTCCTTTGCTGACCAGCTTAACAGCCTTTTTAGCAGCCAGAGACTGGGAGGGTCCGCGGGGGGAGGGTCCGCGGGGGGAGGGGAGGGTGTAGGTGCTGGTGGACGACGCAGAATCAGCATCAACCTGCACAACAACACCATCAATAGGTTAGTAAGTAGTAGTAGTAGTAGTAGTAGTAGTAGTAGTAAATAGGTCAGTAAATCTATCATATCTGTACTACTAGAACAGTGAGGTGCAGGTGGACGTACTACAGAGTCGTCTGTGGTCTCTGAGGGCGTGGCGATGTGAGGCGGGTCTCCCCCCCTCCCCCCCCTCCTCTGCTCCCTCCCGTCCTTCTGCTTGTCGATGGCGCCGTAGAGCTTACGGAGGCCGGAGGTGTTCAGGCGGCGGACCCGGTGGGCGCCGAAGGCCCGGACCAGCCTGGCCGTGTCCACGGTGGACATGGTGGACACGGGTGGACACGGAGCCGGACGCGGTGGACGGCGTCTCCGACTCGTCTCTCTCCGCGGGGCAGCGGTGCCGGCTGGGGGCGGGGCCGAGAGAGAGGCTGGAGCTGAGGGAGGCGGAGCTATCTGGCAGCGCCGGGACCCACGCCTGGCGAGGACCGGCGGGGTCACCGTGGACCGGGCGACCTCCTCTCCCTCTCGTCTCTACAGCCTCGGCGTGTTCCCTCCTCTCATCAACGCTGACTTTCCTTCCTCTCCTCGTCAGTGCAGCGTCCTCCCCCCTCCTCCTGGACTCTTCTTCTGTGGTGCGAGGACGTCGGTACGCCTCCTCCTCGTGTTCCGTCGTGGTGTGGAGGAGACGGGACAGGCGCTCCAGACGCTCCAGCAGCGACGCCTCTCTCTCGCTGGTGGGACGGGTCTCCTCCAGGCTCCGCCCCTCGCTGAACCTGCGCCACAGTTGGTCGAGAGCGCTGCCGCTCTGCTGGGGGGCGGGTCGAGTGAGGTCAGGGTCCCGCCTACCTTGTTCTGGCTCCACTCCCACCCGGGGGACAGAGCTCTGGTCCGGGTGGGCGTTGGTGCCATAGTCCACATGACCTGGTCGAGAAGCCTCGCTGAGGAACTGGACTGGGCTGGTCCCCCGGTCTCTCCTGGACCCGGAGGGACCCTGGTTGCTTGAGGAAGGCACCCTGGTTACGGAGACCGCCACCTGAGGGGACAGTTGTGGAGTTTGACTCTCACTTGTTTGCGAGCTTCCATCTGCTGCCACAGAGGAACCTGAGGAACGAGACGAAATAATGAAAGAATGTCAATTAAAACTTCACTAGGCAAATAAAACTTTATCAGTCCAATCACAACGATTTGCCCTTTTTGCCCAAATAAAATTCTGGTGTCTGGAATATAAACTCCTCCACCCACAGGAAGTAATTGAAATGTAAATGTCTCCTAATCAGCAACAGCAGAATCAAAAATTCATTCATTCAGAAAAATAAATGACACAATATAACACGATAACAACACACCAGAACTGAAAACAGGCTCATGATCCATACAACTTAAAACACGTCTAACATTTGATGACATACTTGAAATGCAGGGAGTATCTGTACGTATACGTGTGCTGTGATAACCCCCCCAGGTCCTGATGACTCACCTCTGTGTCCAGGCTCCTCCATCCTGAAGCCGGCGGTCTTCAGCCTCTTGCTGTAGATTCCCTCTGAGTGTTTGATGGTGACCCCGCGGTCCAGCCCGGGGTCTCGGCTCCCCAGGACCTCGCTGCTGAAGCGGGGGGGCACGGCGTCGTCCGAGCCTGGGGGGGGGGGGGGCACAGGACCGTAAACGTCAGTGGCTTGTTACCCGGTGAGGCAGGCCGAGAGCAAATACACCTCGTCGCAAAAGATGAGACAAATACTGCTGGAAAAGTGTCTGAAATCCTGAAATGAGTCCAGGAGGAACAGAAAATGGAGACAAATGGAGTCAAAGTCCTGCCTCTCTCTCTCTCTCTCTCTCTCTCTCTCTCTCTCTCTCTCTCTCTCTCTCTCTCTCTCTCTCTCTCTCTCTCTCTCTCTCTCTCTCTCTCTCTCTCTCTCTCTCTCTCTCTCTCTCTCTCTCTCTCTCTCTCTCTCTCTCTCTCTCTCTCTCTCTCTCTCTCTCTCTCTCTCTCTCTCTCTCTCTCTCTCTCTCTCTCTCTCTCTCTCTCTCTCTCTCTCTCTCTCTCTCTGCTGGCCCCAGCTCTGCCTTTGTCTGGCCCAGCCCCTGAACATGAATAATGAATGCGTGACACGGTGCATGTTACAATGGACCAGCTGCTACCAGAGCTGCAGGGGAGCCGAGCCTCTTCACCCGTTACAGACTCACTTCAGCTTCCTGTCTCAAGCTGTTGAAATATTTAGATGGAAACTTTTTTTTTTTTTTTTTTAACAGTTTGTTGCATCTGATGAGTTTGTTGCATCAGCAGGAAGTCTGTTCACTGGTTCAGAGTAACACACACCACACAAATATTTAAAACAGCTGCATGGCCTCGGTCATATATCATGAGTGGTGTGAGTGTGGGTGTACCTGGGTGGGAGCTCTCCATGGTGGTGTGAGTGTGGGTGAGTGTGGGTGTACCTGGGTGGGAGCTCTCCATGGTGGTGTGAGTGTGGGTGAGTGTGGGTGTACCTGGGTGGGAGCTCTCCATGGTGGTGTGAGTGTGGGTGAGTGTGGGTGTACCTGGGTGGGAGCTCTCCATGGTGGTGTGAGTGTGGGTGAGTGTGGGTGAGTGTGGGTGTACCTGGGTGGGAGCTCTCCATGGTGGTGTCAGAGCAGTTGGTGGGGGAGACGTCGGCTTCAGTCTGAGGGACGTAGAACAACTCCTCACTGCCACGAGGCTTATAAGGCAACAAGAGAGGCTTGGCTGTAGGAGGGAGGGGGAGAGAGACGGGTCAGACAAGCCTGACTCAAAAGACGCTTCAGGGGAGAACAGTACATATAGTATATACACTATATAGTACTATAAGTAGCTGAAGAGAAAGGTCTGCGTGTGATACTACAGCATCTGCTACCCTTAGTGCCTACCTGGTGTTTGAATGGATAAAGGCCACGGGGAAGCTGCAAGCCTGCGAGGTGGAACGAAGGACTGTGGGGATGTGGAGGTCATCCTTCCCTGAGGCAACATGGAGGCGTTGGCTCTTACAGGCTCTCTGGTCTCACAGGACTCAAGTGGACCGGACAAACCTTCGTCTGGACCGCTGGTGGCAGAAGAGGAGTGTCTGAGGGGGACGAACTCTTTAGCCTGCAGGCCCTGGAGGAGGAGCAGCTGCAGGGCTGTGATCGGGGGCTTTAGGGGACAGGGTGAGATGGAGGTGTGAGATGTGTCCTGTCCTGGTTGGGGAGTCGGTGATGGATGAGCCTGCGGCCCGTCCAGCTCCGTGACCAACACTGGAGACAGAGCTGAACCGGTTGGATGATGGCGGCTGCTCAGCTCCCTGGTCCTCAGCATCCTGCACATCTCTTTTCCACGATACTTGTGTGTTATTGTCCCTGACGTTCACATCCTCTCCCTCCGGACCCAGGGAGGATGGGGGAGTCGGGTCATACTGGCCTCCTACTGCATCTCGTCTCTCCTGATTCCACGGCGCTGACTGGGAACCCAACAGGTTTAGGTCTCCTGTGTAGAGACGACTGTTGAGTTCAGACGTCGACACCGGCTCTCTGGGTGTCGTCTGCGTCTCCTCATCCAGGGTGGGAGGAAGCTGCCCGGTGGAGAGCTGGCTCAGGTGCAGCGGCTCCGGGGCCGGGCTGAGCGGGGGAGCAGGGGAAGGGGAGAGCGAGGGGGAGGTGGAGCGCCTGCAGGTGGCGATGGTGATGGAGGTGATGGCTGCAGGGTTCGTCCCGGGGAGGGTCAACCCTTCTCTGGCGGCGATCTCCCGCACCCGAGCCTCCAGGTCCTGGCGGAGGGGGCGGTGGAGCCGCAGCTGGCGGGTCAGCCGGTCCTCGGCTGTCCCGAGGGCCATGAACGCCTCGGCCGGGGGGGGCGGGGCCTGCGGCGCCGGGCCCCCCATACTGGACACCGCGCTGCTCTCTGTGTCGGTGCTGGCCCGGCTCTGGACGGAGACGCAGAAACAAAAACATCGACTGTGAGGCCATGAAAGGTCATAGGTCGTCTTTCACCACAGCAAACACAATAATATAGATGAATGACTTTGAAACACCTTCACACACCATGCCGCTCTGAAACACACCAATTACCTTAAGCATGAGACCTGAACCGTCCAGGGACAGGAGGCAGACGTCAAAACAACAACAACATTTTAGATGATTTCAAAAGGAAAAAATGTGACATAAATCAGATTAAAAGACTGTCAGTGTTGTTTTGTTCCTCTTATTTACTTTGTAAGTTTGTTAAGTGATGTGTGATACAAATAAAGCTTTTCATGATGATTACTGATTGATGAGTGAGGCGTAACGATGACGAACCGCTTCAATGTGTCTGGCGTTACCGTGGCGACGTACCTTCACGGGGTGTTTCATCAGCAGCTCTCTCTTGATCTCTTCGATCCGCTGCCTGTCCTCAGAGTCCAGCTCCAGAGGCTCGCACTGCTGCCCCGACACCTTCAGCTTGATCCACTCTGCAACACCGCAACACATCACATGACCAACACGCCCACCAGATCCATTCCAGTTAACCGAAACGTTTACTGGCCAGTGTTGGGCGTGTGACCGAGCCTCCTCACCTCTGGCCCTGCTCTCCTCCTGGTCGGTGCTGGTTGTACTCGACACCACGGTGGCAGGAGACTCGCTCTGCAGCAGCTTGGCCACTCGGACCGCCAGGGAGCTCTCACTGCTCCCGTCACTCATCAGCCCCTGGTCAGGCTCCCCGAGGACGGGAGAGGAGGAGCTACTCTCTACAGGACCTCCATGCAGACTCTCTACCACCTCCTCCTCCTCTTCCTCTTCCTCTTCCTCTTCCTCCTCCTCCTCCTCCTCCTCCTCCTCGGCTGTCTCTGCAGGACTGGAGGCTGGCTGTGGTTGGCTTACAGCTGGTGGAGGTTGGATGACTGGCGGTGGTGCTGGCCCGGTGTTGTCCGGGGGCGCGGCGCTGCAGCCCTCAGGCTCTGCCCTCCGAGCTGATTTGGACAGGAGGGATGGCGCCACACCCCGCCATGCTGTCCTGTGGCCTCGGGTATGACTCTGCAGCAGCTGCGGTGTTGAGAACGTGTGTGGACGGGTAATCAGGTTGGCCGGATGATGCCATACTCTCCCGACCAACAGAGCTTTCTCTTAGTCTGTCTGAAGTCAGGATGGAGTCGGAGGAGGACCTGGCCCACAGCAAGGAGGAGCGAGTCCCGTGGTCCCCGGCACTAGAGGAGGAGGTGAAAGAGGAGTCCTGGAATGCACCGGTCTTCTTCCTCAGCGAGAGGAGGATGTCGTCGTCGGAGTGCAGATGGGAGGCCGAGGCCGAGGAGGCCATGGAGGACCCTCCTGAGACCATGTTCTCCGCCCGGCCGAGTAAGTCGCGGATCTCCTGCAGCGTCTGGACACCAACAAACGAGTCTTCGGTGCTGTGCTCCATGCTATGACTCACGAGCAAGGATGACTCCAAGTTCCCATCCCTGCTCCTGGCCTCCATGACCAATGTGCTACCAGAGTCAAAGTTGTCACCAAGCTGGATGGTGTTCTGGCTGCTGGGATCGTCTCTCTGCTGCTGCTGGTGGTGGTAGGAGGCGTGTTGAGGCTGAGCGCTGGGCGCCATCCTCTGGACCGTCTGGCCGGCTGCTGTGTCAGACGGAGGAGAAGCCCTGTTGTGCTCTGGGAAGGACGCCGCTGGACAGAGGCTGTCCACGCTCAGTGGGACAGACATACTGGAGTCCACCGACAGCAGGCTGGACCTGGAGAACTCTCCTTTATGGGGGCTGCCACCTGCAAATACAAAATACAGCAAGAATGAAAAGTGAACCACCATGTAGATACACAGGGTCCAAACAAGAACCTTTAACAGGATCTAGTACAACTACCCCCTGTGGTGTTTAGCTAGTTGAGCACCTATTAACCTGATTTGGATGTTAGAGGGAAAAGGATGGGTGATTTTTTTTACAATTTGTTGACAGTGGAGAAACTGTGTTAACGTCAACATGCCTAAAGATCATAACAAGACACACAGTCAAAGCCCCTGTACTCTTATCATGACTGATTGCTCAGTGAGGTTGAGGCGTGGTGCTAGAGGCTGGTTTCCAAGGTAACGTGTACAAAGTTCATCTTCACCCCAGGACAGCATGCTGGCGCTATGGTGATGAGATACATTTGACTATTATCAGATCTCATCGCTGCTGTGACGTGTTTTATTGAGTTACTGTCGGTGGGATTTAACTAAGCTAACTGTCGCCAGTCTGAATCACACCCATATCGTCTTTACTAGTCATGAGTCAAGTATTAGGAAGCACTACTATTAAAACTGCAAATGTGTAAACATGAAGGTTTTTTATGCCCTTGGTCTACAAACTGATATTTTAGAGATGTTGATAGCTAACGATGGACTTCAGGTAATATCTTTAAACTGGATATTTACCAGTTTGTAGGTATCATTATATCATATTTTCCAGTTGGAGGGACATTTAAGGTTTATTACCTTCGGAGGGTTGAGCGCTCTTGGTTGGGGTTCCAATGGATCCCTTGATCGTACAGAGATCTGTGGGAGAGAACTCAGGTTCTCTGATTGGCCCTCTGGGTGCAAAGGGAGTCAGGATGGTGGAGGGAGACTGATCAATACCCAGGTTATACAGATACAGCTGCAAGAAAACAAACATCAGCATCAGCATCATCCATACATCTGAAAGGGGTGAAGTTACCAATGACAATAAATATTTTACTGCACTTTTTGAATCTTATGTCAACAGCATATTGCAAATATTGTGTTATTATAAACTATGGAAACTGCAATTGTGAAAAAACACATTAGCTTATATTTTTCAGTTCATTACCGGAATTCTTTCTTCAATGTTGAGCTCTCTTGTCTTGGGTGGAGGTGATGATGGCTTGGAGCTCCAGTAGGGGGCGTAGTTATCGACCTCCAGGCTGATGACGGACGACGCTCCGATCGACGCTCCTAGATTCTGCCCGGCGTTGCAGCTGTCCTGGGAGTTGGAGAGCGCGCCGCTCGTGTCGAGTGACGCGTCGCTGAACCGACCCAGGCTGGCGAGCGGCGAGGGCTGGACCTGCGTCCGACTCCTCTCTCTCTCCGCCAGTCTCTCCATCTGCTGGGCTCTCTGGATGGACGTGACGACGGTGCTGAGGGAGGAGTGGGACCGCGACCTGCCGAGGGGAGACGCCGAGGGCCACGCCGCAGACCCGGTGTCGTCCTTGTCGTTGGGAGCGCTCCCCGCCGCCTCCCCTCTCCTGGGGGAGGAGGGGGAGCCGGAGCGAGGGCGAGCCGCAGGTGGAGCTCTGAGGGACGGGAACAGGATCCTGCTGTGCGCTCTTTCCCTGTTCACTCAGGATGCGGTTCAGGGTGTCGGACACCGCGTCGTAGGCTTTCTTTTTAGGAGAGACGCCGGAGAAGCCCTGCAGAGCCAGGCTGTCAAACAGCGAGATCTTGCCCGAGCTCTGATTGGCCCTCCAGGCGTCTACTTTCTGCATATAGTTGAGACTTGGAAGAGCCTGGACTTCTCCGGAGGGGGTTTCCTCTCGGTGTGGCGTTGCCGTGCCAGAGTGACATGCATCTACAACCACAGCAACAACTGGCTGCGGGGAGATTCCTGTGTTTGACTGATACGAGTTCTCCACGTTGGACTCTATGGCGGGGAGCCGCCCTAATCGAGTCTTGACACTGGATTTGGGTGGTGCATTAAAAACACCCGGAGTGGACTGGGACTGCGGGAGGAATCCCAGGTAGGATCCGTCAACCCCTGTTAGATTCCCCGAGGACCAGAGGTCTCTCTCTCGGTGGCTCTGCTCCACACTAAAACCTGCTGGAAACTGCCCTGTCCCAAGCACCCCACCCATCGTTGTGGTCACATTTGGCTTCCCTTTGGATGGCTCATTGGGATTAGGTGTAAGAGAGTCATAGTCTGGTGTAGGACCTCCCTGCGGCTGGCCTTTAGATCTGGCTTCGTAGGTGCCACCCCTCCCTACCTCACAAAGCAGCTCTCTGTGTAACGCTTCACTGCTGTCGTCAGGTCGGGTGTTGCGGGAACCGATGGTGATGTTAGAGGCGTCAGATAACCGTGGATGTGATTTGTCTGGGTGCAAGTCTCTTTGAGGTTGCTGTGTCTGCTGCTGGGAGAGAGAAGCTTCACCCGGAGGTCCTTCTCTTCTCCCGGTGCTTCGGTCAACGTCAGGTTTAGACATCCCGGCGCTTTTAGACTCTCCCCCGAAAGACGCTGCCCTCTTCAGGGAGGTCTCCGAGGCAGAGGAAACAGCGCTACTGCTGCCACTCGGCATGCCGACATCTTTCTGTAGGAGCTCCAGCAGACGCCGGGCAGGAATGTCCCCGCTCAGAAAGTTTGTGTCATCTTGAGAGGCCTGTCCCACCGGCTTGTCTGGAGGACCAGGTAGTGTTTGACCATCTCTCTCTTTGCTACCTGCGTTGTCATCAACACCGGTAATAACTGGAGAACGAACCATCTCTCTCGCTCTGCCTTCGTCCCCTGGTGACATGCTGTGCTGGGAGAGAGAGCAGCAGCTGCTTGCTCCGTCCTCAGACAGGACGGTGGCCTGGGCCAGAGGGTGCTGGGACAGCGAGCCGTGCTCCGAGGCCTGGGAGGTTCGGTGCAGGGGTGGAAGGTGAAACCTCTCAGATGCAACAGAAATGTCTGGGGATGCTCTTTAAAAAGAAAAACAAAGAAATACAACTGAAGACAACTGAACAAAATTCACCTACCTACTATACTCACTCACTCATACTACCTACCTGTGCACCATAGGTGACGGTCGCACGGTCTCTCGCTCCTGCATACGCTATGCAGATTTATTTTGTACTTTTTCTTATTTTGTACTTTTTCTATTATATTTCTTGTTTTTTTAAAATGATGTCTGTTAATATTTGTTCTTAGCATTAGCGTAAGGTGTTGGAGAGGCATAAGAATTTCATTGCCAACTTTTGCTTTTTTGTGAATGTTTGTGCATATGATAATAAAAAACCTTGAACCTTGAGGAGACTAAAATGTCATATTACACAGTATTACAGTGTTTCTTTGCATATCCCTTTTGGAGACACATACATGTTCACAGGGCCACCTTGCCACCATTGAGTTGTTTATCGTAACTATGATTATTTCTCCAGTTAAAAAGGAAAAAGACACATTATAACACCCTTTAACACTGTGACAAAACAGCTACTGGCGATATACCTTGGGTTTCTGGGTCTAATTGGTTGTTTAGTGTTGTATTTTTCTCATGGCCGTTGGTTAAACGTAGATAACATGACATCACAGCAAAAAAATGTCCAGCTATCTAAAACATCAACGGTAAAAATCTGTTTTTTGTGTCCATCCTATCGTACTAGTACTCTATCGTAGTGTATTGTGCACAGCTGTAGCTCTTAGTTTCTGCCAAAGTGAGGGAACACAATATCTGCACAAGAACTCGTTCACTCCATGCAACAGAAACCACACACAGAGAACATTGCTTTTTGTATTGCTGCTTTGTCAGGTTCACTCATCACAGGTTAAGTTACTCCACTAAATAGTTTTATCTGCCGTCTGTTATTTCTTTACCTTAAAGGGGCGAAATCCAGGTCACTGTGTTGGAATAGAGAATATTCAGTGAAGTTGTGTTGCATTGCAGAGCTTGACGGCAACAGAGAAAGGGCCGGTGACAGGTGACTATCCTGAAAACCTGATGAGGCAGAGAGATGATGAAAGTAATCAATGGCCACCATACTGCATTCTTAAAACTTAAAACAAATGTATGGGTTTATTCCTGCAGACATAAAAACTTGTTATAGTGACAAATATAGTATTTCCGGAATCAATTACTATCCCCGCCTGCCGTATAATGGCACTGTACATGGTTACCACATACACCAACAAGGAGAGTTCTTTCAGCAGACAGGACTGATAATGAAATTCAGTATTGGACATACCTAGCTGCAGAGATGTCCCCTCCAACTGTTGAAGTTCCCAGTCATCTGTGGTGAGCCTGGGCCGCCTCTGGTCATGGCTGCTACAGTGATGACTTTGAGCTCCCAGTGGGTTCATGGATGTTTGTCCAATCGGTTGATTCACGTATACATCTGCTGCCACCTGAGTGGATGAGTCTGATCTCTGTGAATCATGTTACTGCATAGTGAAAACATAGTCAAGTAACTGTTTGGGTGGTTTAAAACTCGCCTTCATGTTGTCACGATTCTGTGCAAGGTCTCAGGTCCCAGATATACTAAATGTTAATTCTGACTAGCACAGCTAAGATGTGCCTTGATACGTGTCGTTTCATTTTTCTCTGTTTGTATGGTATAAGACTTGGGGTTGCTATACCGACGTTAGCTTAGCTTTTACAGTGAGACTCAAGACACTGTATGACATTTCTGCATCTGGCTAAATAGATGTAATTTACTTCCGTAGCCAGTTGTCCGTGCTGCCTACAATAGTAACCACCAAATATATGTTTCTTCCTCTATCAAGCTAACGTTGGCGTTAACTTTAACAGTTTAACAAAAACAGGTTGCCGAAGTTAGCAGTTAGCGTAATTAGCCGATTCGGCTAGCAAAATCAGTTAGCTATTAGCTACGAAGTGCCAGTTAGATAGGTTTCGGTGGCTGTGATGTTAAATATATGGAAGCGCACCGATGGACTGCAAACAAAAATCGTGGATGTTGCTGCTCTGCACATAACGTTTGTTACTGTGTTTAATCCTGTCAATATAGTACACATTACCTCTTGAGGTTCCATGTTGTTGTTGTCTGTCCGCCACAGTGGGCGCGCTTCCTTCGCCTCGTATCCAAGAAGCGTTGCTAGGAAATTTAGAAAACCCGGAAACTTGCGCGGGGGATTTGAAAAGTCTTCGCCAAAGATTGTTTATGGAAAAGATGACTCACTCAATCGAAAAAACACTTGATCTGCAAAAGTGGGCGTCAATCCTTGCGCATGCGCGGTATCTTGCCTCACTCATAAGAATGACGCTATTACCATAGTGACTGGTCTGGTCTACTCATCATAACATTAATCTTGAGCTGTCACAAATTCCAGATTTCTTCAAAACGAATAAAGTCCAGCCACCAGCACCACAACCATGTTCTTCAAAAATGAAACAGGGCGCCTTTAAGATATTATGAAACTTATTTATTATAGAAATTATTTAAGCTGTTTCATAACATAGCAGGTCCACGGTATTTTTTGACTGTGTTTGGATTTTTATTTTTACGTTCTTTGAAGATTGGTACTTTAAAATACATGACGGACACGTTTTTCTGGACCTTCCCAGTCGTATCACTCTGTTACGTCGGTCTTGTGCGCTCACACCAGCTCAGGCGGTGCTTGAACGCAGCACAAGAGCTACTGCATCATCAGAGGGCGGCGATGAAATCCGGAAAGAAAACACAATTTACCTAATCTGTACTTTAATTTGCCTTCTACAGAATACGGACACGTATGTACCCGCCAGACACGACTTCAAAAAAATAACATCATGTCGAGAAAGAAGGAGTCTATGAAAGGTGAGAATAAACCAGTGGCTGTCCTTAATTTAGCTGACACCTTCGTCATCACTGATTTTTATTTTCTGCCAACTTGACCAACTAATGTTAGCTTGCTAGCAGGCTAGCTAAACTGGGCCAACACCAGGGTCCTTTGACCATAACCATCTACACTACGGTTAATCCAATTCATATTATTTTAAATACATTGTGAATTTGAGTTAGTGTTTTTAAATCCACCTTTGACTCTACGTAGGTGACAGTTGCGTGCCAAGAATTCGGGAGAACTCGAGACTAATGCAGGCCCACGTGAGTATGACTCAAGCATGTTATTTGATGCTGGCACGGCAGGCAGGTCCGTCCTGTCTGGTCGGTGTTGCTGCTCAACACCACAGTCACTTTAACAAGTTTAACACCTGCACGAGGGAGCAGCGCGGGGACACGACACGGTGTGCTTTAAAGAAGTGATTTACCGGTTCTTGTGGTAGATTAGATTCAACTTTATTGTCATTGCACAAGTACAAGCACCGAGACAACGAAATGCAGTCTGGCGTCTAACCAGAAGTGCAAATAGCAGTAAAGTGAAGAGTATGTATATATGTATAGTGGTAATATAAGTATTAAATAAGGGACAGATGTGAATATGATAAGATATGTATATATAGTATGGACAATAATGAACAGTGTGAAATGAATACTCTAGATATGTACAGTATCAATAATAATGATAGTATAAACATGGTGCAAGGTTTGTGTAGTGCAAAGAATATAGATAAATAGCATGTAGTGCAGGAAGAAAAAAGTAGAAAAATATCTAGGAATGCTAGGAAATACTGTAATTGTCAACATGCTGCATTAATGGATCCTTAAATTGCAGATCTCTTCCTCTTGTTTTCAGGAATCTGTGGTAGATCTAATAAGTGGACGCTCCCAACAGTCTTTCCTTGATTCTTTTTCCACCGGCTTATTTGGTAAGATGTTTTCTAATGTTTTCTTTCAGCGAAGTAGACGGAGCAGCTGCATCCATTCTGAAACTACGCCAGTTTTCACTTCAGTCATAAGGGGAAGATGTCGGTGAAGGAGAGGATAGTGATAGTGAGACAGTGATAGTGTAAAAGAGGTGCTACTCACTAGAAGTGTTCCTAATGTTCAGCCACAGCTCAGTGTGTAAATAGTGACTAGTGTTCAGGGGTTGATGCAGTTGTGTTGTTGTCAGTACTGACTACTTTTATGAGCTTTTTATTGCGCTGTAAGGCACGTCCTCCATATGGCTTATTATAGGCCTAATAAAAGTATAGAGGTAAATAGAGGTGTTACCAGCTTCTGTCTATCTATCTTTCTATCTATCTTTCTTTCTATCTATCTATCTATCTGTGTGTATATAAATGCGAGGGAGTTGACTGAATTTCAACACCAGCCTCACTCAAGCTTGGGTGGTTCACCTCAAGACTTTCAAGACCGTTGAAATGAGAACCAGGATGACTGCACGGTGTATTTTTAACTTCCTTTAACAGCCTTATTTGCCTCATTTTCAGGTTTTGATTTCAATTTATTTAAGGCTCTTCAAGCCAATCTGGAGAATGACATCATATATTCTGACAGTGATGATGAAGATGACGAGGAAGATGACTTTGTATATTCACACAGTGCTGCTCAGAGGCAGTTAGCGCCACACCCACAAATAAGACAACTGACTCAAGAGGTAGGACACACAGAGCTTCGTTCCAAAACGAGAGACCTCCCACTGTTACAAAATAATTACAAAATGATGACATGTGTTGTGTTTTTAAAGGATATGAGTAATTTGTTGGCAACATGATAACATGTTTCCTGACTGGATCCTCTGTGTTAAGGAGAGATTCATGAACTTCAGGCTAATTCCACTAATTTTGGAAATGAGTTGCTTATTTCCTGAGCATTGTTTAATAAGAAAGTATGTTTGTTTTTTCTTTTCTTTTCAGGAATCAGAACGACATGAAAAGGAATTGTTGGAGGAAGAGGAAAAGCGTAAGGACAGAGCTGTAAAGAACAAGCGTAAGAAATTGGTTGGTATCTGCATTATTATTATTATTATTATTTTCATTGTTATTATTATTATCATTGTTATTATTATATTATTATTATTATCATTGTTATTATTATTATTATCATTATTATTAGCAGTATTATTATTGTTATTGTCATTATTATTATTATTAATAATAAGATATAAATGAATCTGGAACATGATGTTTTATAGATATTTCTCTTCTCTTTTACAGCGTAAAAAAGAAAAAAAACGATTAGAAAAGGAGAATGCAGTAAAAGAGGTTTTACCTGTAAGTACCATGTTACTCATGTTAGTGTGTTTGCTCATGTGAGTCAGTGTGTCATCTTCCTAGATTGCACAACAAATCAACATTGCTAATATTGCATCCAGTAGGAAGGAGTGCAAAGGTCAAAAGAATGGATATCACAAATATTGCCCTGGAATAACAGAATGAATGAGTGAATGACAATAATGGAGAGATGCTTGATAAATAAGAGGCAGAAAGGCTTTTTTATATTTGTGTAATATCATCATGTGTCTTCAGGAGGAAGAACCAGACAAGTCCCAATCGTCAGAAAATCAGGAAGAAAATATTATTGAAAGTAAGGTGGAGGAGGAGGAATGTGCGGCCCGTCTACCCAGTGAAACACAAAATGAAGCTGTGGTCACCGGATGTGATGCGAGCCGTGGTAGTAATGATGATAATGTGAAGATGAAAAAAGAAGAAGATGGGAAGACAAAGGTTTGTCTAGAACTGTTTGTGGTTTTTTTTACTTTTTGTTTGCGTCACTTCGTTTGTTTGGTGCGTTCATTTTATTTTGTAGTACTTTGTAACATGAAGGAAAATAGAAACCTTTTATTATCAGGTTAGGGCAGGCATCACGTCCCGGCATCACGGCCAAGGTCAACGTCAACACAAACAAGTCCAAAAGTTTCACAATATATCAAAACCTTTCAGTTAGCAGCTATGGACGACTACAGAAGTCATTTAAACTTTTATTTTGGTGACACATTTACACAGTGTTGTGTGTCTATTCAATGTAACTCTCTCATTTTGTGAATGACATGAAACTGTCACTCGAGTATAGACAGTGATGCTTGTTTCACTTTCCTCTGCAGGATTTGGATTTAAAAAGTTCATTTGTTTGTGCTGCTGCGTCGGTGGCCAAGGAGCCGCTTGGCCACGCCCCCTCAACAGAGAGGAAAGGGGGGAGAAAACAGTTACCGGTAATTCAGAAACCTGAGGAGAAAAAGTCCGAAGTTCTGGAGGAGCCTGAAGTTCAACCGAAGAAGACAGGAGACCACGACAACTCAAAGAAGGTACTCAGGCCTCTGTAGTGTGTATTTGTGTACCTAATATATTTCTCTGTGTCTTAAGATCATCAGAAATCGGAGTTAGGCAGAAAGCTGAGTAAACACTGAATGTAAAAGAGACAGAGATCAATATATCATTTTCATCTACCTCATAACCGAATGCATAGAGCTTCAAATTGTGCAAATTCAATGTGAAAATATGAAAAATGTATAAAAGTATTTGGTGAAATTTCCCCAATTTCTTAACATAAATCGTTCGTTAAGATTTTAGCAAATGTAGTATTTCTTGACGTTGGTGATTTTTACCCAATCATAGACTAATCAGCGTCTGTGTAACTCTACTCCTTCCAGGAAACGATGGACGCTTGTGTAGAAGATTTTGCCAAAAGAAGTGCAGAACTTGCCGGTGAGTTTACATCTTCATCCGTTCGCTAACATTTTAATTGTGATGACGACGGTGAAACCAACCCAACCAAACGGTCCTCCCTTTGCCTCCCAGCGATCGGAAATCGTCTGGCTGCTTCTGGACAGTTTGAGGTGGCGGTGAGATGCTTCACCGACGCCATTAAATACAACCCAAAGGAATTTAAGTGAGCACACAGACGTTACTTTGACTTCCGTCTTGGTGAAGCCCTCGGCAGTGGCCTTTTTAATGACCGGGAATTGTGTTCCCTCCTTGTTTCAGGTTATTTGGAAATCGGTCGCTGTGTTATGAAAGGATGCAGCTGTATGAGAAAGCTCTCATCGATGCTGACCTGGCGCTCTCCATGGAGCCCAACTGGATAAAAGGTTTATTTAGGAAAGGGAAAGCGCTCTGCGGGCTGAAGGTAACTCCTCCTGTACTCCTGTATGCTTCTGAAGTTGCTCTTTGTGTAGGAAATGCTTCCAGAAAGTTGTGATTGCGCAACTTTTCCACTAATTGATAGTCTTTTCTGAATGCTGCAATTAACAAAACCACACACACACTATAGAAAACCCAAACCTAGTAGAAACACATGAAGCAAAGAAATGTCAGATTTACTGAAAAATGTTTTTGTTTGTAAGTCAAACATTTTTGGTTTCAGTAGTCAGAACCACTGGAGTGACTGTAGAGATGTGCTGCACATGAAGATAAAGTGACCGAGTGTGTTATGATAGGATTAAATATGAACCTGTGATCTCACCCTCCCTGTGTGCGTCCAGAGGTACTACGAGGCCTCCTTGATCTATAAGGAAGTGCTGAAGCAGAACGACTCCAGCGCCGAAGCGGCTCGGGAGCTGAAGCGAGCGCAGACGTTGCACCTCATGGTAAGGGGAAGCCGACGTCTACCGAAACAGAGGAGGACGCTAACGTGCTAATCCGTCAGCGACGGGTGGATCCCAAAACCCACGAGCCACGTTTAGTAGTTTACCAGGCAAATACTTATTCTCGGAAGAGGGAAGAAGTGGAGTAGAAATGCTCGGCATCCGTTGACGACCTCCAAAATCTGGCCGGTGTTTTGTGTTAAAGCTACACTAGGCAACTTCGCACGTTGGCGCCTCCACATGGCAGTGAGGAGTAACTGTTTTAACATGTAGTGAAATGAAAAGTGGCAATGCTCACGGGAATGTGCAAGAGGGCAGTATACATAGTATTTACAGTAAAAAACCAACAATATTTACAGTATGAAAAAAAATAAATTACAATAATTACAGTTACAGCTCTTATATAAAACAACCCAATATATACAGTAAGAGCACTTAATAAAATATAAAATAAGAGGTAAATGGGGGAAATCGTGTGAATGTGATGAGTTATAAATTATGTGTAGTCGTTACCTATGTGTGTGTGTGTGTGTGTGTGTGTGTATAAGAGGGGGCAGTGTGTGGGTCTAGGTGGGGTCCTGGTGAGGTCAGAGTTCACAGTCCTGACGGCCTGAGGATAGAAACTCCGTCTCAGTCTCTCTGTTTTAGCAGCGTGACTACGGAGGCGCTTGCCTGACCGCAGCAGCTGAAACAGTATGTCAATTTACAATGTTGTCTTTGGGTTTTCATTTTAGGAAATGGGATTCACCAGGGCTCAGAGCTCGGACGCCTTACGAGCCCACGCCACGCTGGAGGAAGCCGTCGATGCTCTCTTCGGCTCCGAGGGCAGACAGGCTCACGCAGGTAAACGTGGTGAAATGTTTCCCGAAGCTCAGAAGACACTCAGTCCTGTGGCGTCCTGGTATTGACGTCTGTACCTTCTCTTTAGACGGTCAGGCCAGCGTTGACACGAATCAACTAATGGTGGAGGAGCAGCAGGAGGAGGACGAGGAGCAGGAGGGAGACTGGATTGTTTTACCGACGAGCCGGCCCAGAATGCCGCAGCAGCAGATGAAGACGCCTGATGCCGCGGGCCAGACCAGACCCAAGTCTCAGTCGCCCACGCCCGTGTCGAGGAACGGGATCAAACAGTAAGGATGCTGGTCGTTGTACAATAGTTAGTGCTTTCTATTATATTGTCTAAAATGTTGCTATTTTGTAAGAAAAGAACTTAAAAGTTTCGTTTTCATTTTTTAGTCGGTGATATCTCACTTTTGAATTAAACTCTTCATATCTTGAATGTTGAAGTATGCACAGAAGTACTGCAACTGTTCGCTGGTTCATCTTTTTATTATCTACCATGCCAAGTTATCGTAAAGAAAGCACTGTGTTGTTTTGACAAGGTTTTCATTCCATGTATCTTGAATGTGTTCGATACCCGTATGTGTCCTACCTGATGTCTATTGTTGCTTTACATTCCACACAATCAAATAATTGTTATCAGTTTGATGTTATTTCAAGTACTTTATGCAGTAGTACAACACAACATTAACGCTAGTGATTTTACATTTACCAACATTTACTGGGTTGAAAGCAACTGATTGAACAAGGTTGAGTTCCTATATAGAAACCTGACTGCTGTTTGTTGAGTTAAGCCCTGCTGCAACATGATGGTCCACTAATTGTGGGTTTATTCCTAAAGGGAGCTCTTCCCCATCTGGGTTGGATCCTTGGCACCTACGGTCTCCTATGCGACGCTGCACAGCGTCTTCAGCAGGTGAAGTAACACCGTCTGACCTCCATCCTTGTGGAAGTGTTTTTGTTTTGCAGTCTCAAAGCTTCATCACCATGGTATTGTGTTGGTGATGTTGGTGCAGAGGCGTAGCAGCAGCCTGCAGAGTGTCGCTGTACATACTGACACATGCTGCAGGGACTCTTGGCGTTGGACCATCAGCAGGCTGTCGGCGTGTCGGCAGGCCGGTGTTATGTATTGTTGCTGTTGAACTGATGCTGTATGTTCTCCCTCACCGACTCGCCCCGCAGGGATATTAAAGATTTACACTCACGCTCTCTCTTCTTCCTCTCTTCCTCTTCCTTCACCTCTTCAGAGCCGGGACTGTCTACAGCGTCAAGATGCTGCTGGATCACCAGTGTGCTTTCGTGCACTACGGCAGAAGGGAAGACTGTGAGAGAGCCATCCAGCTGATCAACGTGAGTTTCTGTTCTGTCACATTTTCATTTTCCATTTAACCGTTGAGTTGCCACTTTTCTCCAGACCTGCAGCTGGCAGGGAAATAAACTCAAGTAGCTGGACTGCTGGAAATTTCACAAAGAACTTAAATTGTTATTCAGTCCTGATATATGAGTTATATAGACCCGCTGTGATGTGACATATTGTGATATTTGTTATGAAGCGTAAACTTCAGTTATGGCCTAGTTGACAGCCACTATCAGCACATTACATGGAGCCAAAATCTTCAAATGGAGACCAGAAGTTCCTCAAAGTTTGTCTTTTTTTTTTTTTTAAATACTACAAAGTATTCAGAGCAGTGAAGTATGTGTTGTTCCTCAGGGCATGGTGGTGGAGGGGGCTCCTCTGTCGGTGCGTTATCCCAATAAAATCCACCCTGAACTCGGCGTGTCCAAATTAGCCGCCACTGAGTCGTTTTCACGGCCCGTCGCACCGCTGGCTGCTGGGTAAGAACACAGCATTCACTATTCACCCCCCCAGGATGCATTCGAAGAAATCTGAAGATTTTCTTTTCAAGTGTGAGATTTAAAACATTTACAAGAATGATAACAAAAAAGCAGGATAATAGTAAAAGTACATGGAGAAGATGTAGCTCACCAGCAGCTGTATGTATAGGATTTCATGAGTGGTTAAACACCAGGATTGGCCACTCTGAGGACCCGTAGTTGTCAAGATACAAGATACTTCTAACTCATACAAACACAGCAGAGTATACCAGAGCTGATTTTATTTCCTCTGTGTCCAGGGCTGTAATTAAAGTAGTAATTGAGGTCAAAACTCCTCCTGAACAGCTGTGGAGGCGCGCACATTAAAAATGGAAAGATGTCATAAAGTACCAAAGAGGAATGTTGCTTTTGAAGAATGAAACCTCCTTTAAAAAATGTGCCTGAATCCCCAAGTGACAGATTGTTGTTTTCCCATTGCAGCAAGACTTTAAAGGAGTGCTTCTTCTGGAGGACCACGGGCTGCACCAAACAGGACAAATGCATCTACAGGCACGTCCCCGAGCACAAGAACATCGACAAGGACAAATTCAAGCTGTAATCACCCGGGGGAGGAAAATCACAAATCAAAAGCTTACGGTGTTTCCTCTGAAATGGTATGCCGCGGCGCTTGGGGATTTCAGATCTCATTCAACATCCATCTCTCTCTCTCTCTCTCTCTCTCTCTCTCTCTCTCTCGGCCCCGGTTATGGTTCTCGTGTCGGTACCTGTGCAGAAACACACTTTTGGAAACTCTGTCAGAATATAAACAAGCAATTCTTTAACATTAGGACTGCGTTTCATCGTGTTTTAGTGGAAAGTTTGAGTATCTTTTTTTTATTTTTGTTTTTACGTTTCTCTCGCAGTTGTGGAAACCTTTGTGCTGTGACGGCACGCCTGCTGAACGACTGCAGAGGAAACACTGAATTACATGATACTACTGTACCGTAATATAGCAGAGTTGTTCATGTGCCTTCTGAATAGTTTATAATGCGCACCCCGCTTTGACATTCCTGTGCAATGGGAGTTTGAGGGATTATTATTATTATTATTGAATTCATTTGCAAGTGTATTTTTCTGCTTTCTCTCTCTCTGCTTTTCAACACGACGCTAGTTGAGTACAGGATCTGTCACTTAAGATTTCACGGTTTCAGTGTTTGAGGGTTTTTTTTGCAACCGATTGCACTTTCTCTCTCTTCGCTTTAGAAAAGGAGCGATAAGCACAAACGTGCAAAACGAGGCCTGAAAATAAGCCACAAGTGACAGTGACCGAATCTCACAGCTCGTCTTGAAAGAGTTTGATTTTTGTACCAATGGTATCTCATGCTGCTGCAGCGACCTACATGCTAGATGTTTATTTTTACCTCTTACTGTTCACATTAATTAATCTAATAGATTTGTTTTTCTGTTGTTTTTCAATGACCACTAGGTGGCAGCGTTACATGGAGCCCTTTACCTCAGGGCTAGCAAAATGTTTTCTTTTACTTTTCAAGGTCTGTGTAAAAGAGTCCTGACTAGTTCTGTCACTAGTACTTCCATGTTTCATTTTGTAACCATGCTCTGTATTAAAAGTGCTTGGGCATAGGACTCGCTACACCTTTCTTCAAGGGTGGGGGGGCTTACAGTACAGTTCACTAGTTAATGGAGTTACACGTCTGTCCAGCAGCGTTGAAGAATCAGAAAAGTGTTGAAGTCTAAATTGGAGAATCTCAGTTTTCATACAGTACAACATGTCAAGTGGACGGTTTGATCCAAAGTGCCTTTCAGCAGCATCAGTGGGAATCAAACCCTTATTAAAAAAGACTACAAAGAATGATCAAGTCAGCCTTACATTGAGCTGCATGAGGCCAAAGCATGATTGGTGAACTTTAAACCAGAGAGATAGGAGGGACTCGACGATGACAGGATGGCCCAACAGCCTCCATGTATCCCGTTGTATTACCCTTGAGCGGGACATTGAACGCCTCCTCCATCATTCCAGGCCAGTCTGAGTAAGTGTCAGCTAAATGCCTGAAATGTAACCAAGCGCTCGCCGGGATGTTATCTTAAAAACAAGATCCCTGTAAACCCGAAATGCCTCACTTCAATCTTCCTGGCTGAGTCACCTCCCCGTTAATGTGGGTGGGATTTGTGTAGACCCCCCCCCCCCTCGCTAAAACCCAGCAGGTTTGCTATTCGACTTGAGCAGTTCAAGGTCATTTTGTTTTTTTCATCCTTGTTGCACAATGTTTGGAGTGTGAATTACAAAACTAAAGAAGAATTACCCCCCAAAAAAAACAAGGTCAGTGCGGTGTAAAAAGTGGAGCTGTGAGAAGTGCTGTGTGTTGACCTTACAGGAGGAGCTGCTGTAGTCCTGATGGTGGCGAGCCTCACAAAGCCCTTTTGATCTGTGTGAGATTGGAGAGCATGAAAGCGCTGTAATACTAATAACATGAACTCCGCTTGAACCTGAGACCCACCGGCCGGTACATTACCAAACTTGCAAAATGGGTCTATATTTAATCTCGGGTCCTCTTGGCTTCACCACCCCCACCCCCCCCCTCCACCCACCCGACTCAGATAAGAGCGATAAGAGGTTAGGGTTCACAAAAACCGCCCCGGAACCAACCTCCCGCCGCTCGGCGCCCAAACAAAGCCGATCCCTTGCTTAACTAAAGCAAACACCGGGGAGATTAAGTGCGTCTTGTTAAAAGGCCGTGGCGGCTTGTGCAGCTTTTAACAGATCTGCCCCCCCCCCCCCCCCTATCAGCAGGAACAGGAAACAAGTCAACTAAGTAAGAGAAGTTATCACCACACATGCCTTGCTGCTCTCCCACGCGTTACTTTTTTGATGTATGGCTATGCAGCAAAACCCCCCCTAAGAAAAGTTTTCAGTTGGAGTAATTGAATGCATCGCTTTCACCTCAGGGATCCATAATATAATCTTTATTCTAATTCTGTGGTTTCCCTCTACTGGTAAATAAAATATTGATGTGACATGAGGGAATAGCTGACTCATATATCAACAGTCTGTTTTCCAGAGTGAACGCTCAACTGCAGCTTTGCAACCGTTCGCAGCTTTGCAACCCCGAACCTCCTGACCCTCCCAGCATCGTCACACTGTCTCTTGGTGTCACTTTAACACTTTTATTTGCAGCAACGTGTTCTGTCAACGGGTTTTTTTTTAACATGTTGTGCCGGAAAGACATTATTTTTTGTTTCAAACTGTTGAAATGACGACACATCTATCCTCTTCAACTTGATATTTCCTCCATTTTTTCCCCTCCACATTCACAGGATTTAATTCCACACGGTCAAATATCCAGTTTCAAAAATTGTTGCTGCCTGAAATTCATGTCAATCTTTCAAAAACATGCAAGTAAAGACGGTAAGATCTCAACTCAAACAGTAACCCAGAACGTTCTTTACTCTCAGGTCAACAATCGTTCCTTTGAAATATTTCATTTTGGAACCAAACTATTTAAGTCGAAGCCCCGCCCCCTCGTTGTATCTGCAGATTGTTAGTGAGTATAAAGACTGAGACCAACAACGTAACGCCAGACTCACACAATGGGAAGCATCTGCTGTAGTGCGTCTCATCCCGAGGCTCGCTGGACTCCTTTGTTGCGTTGTGAAAAACAGACACACTAATTGTCACAATGAGAAATTGGCCGTCCCTTTAATCTAGACCGACGCCCCCCTGACGCGTTAAAACAGCAAAAAACCCAATTAGGGAATTGATTGCTTGCTTTGCATCAGGGTCCTATACGGAAGATGAATGATCGTGGGATATCTATTGTGAAGAAACGGGAACGTCTTCTCGTCTACCCTTGGAGAACGAAGCTCAGGTATCGGAGCGTCCTACACAAACCTGCAGCAGATGTAGAAGCAGGAGAACGCCGAATTTCACGGATCATTTAAGCATCCGTCCAGTAAACGACCCACCTGCATCTTCAGCGTACACTCCTGTGTTTCTCCTAATGGGAATGAATGAGTCAAGTGTGTCGGTGTGTGTTTGTAGACACAGGCACTGCAGGGTGATGGGGAGGATAATGATACTGACTCTCTTTGTTGCCTCCCCTGATGAATGGCAGGTTAAAAGTTGAATCTCGCCTCTCTCTCATCTCCCCCGGACCTGCCCGGGCCCGGTTTCTGAGTGTTGTCACAACATTTTGTCTCCCAAGTGTGATTGATTGGGGAATACCCTTTATGGAAAGAGTGTCGTTCCCATGATTAGAAGCTTGTGAATAAAAGGCCCTTGGGTTTTTTTTTACAAGGCGGCGCTGCGGCACCCAGTGTGATGTGAAGCCGGGCGTGCTTCGACTCGCGTTTTTCTTCAAGTATTTATGTGACTTAATGGGGAAGAAATATGTGGCCTGTGTGTAATGTAATCTTTAAAACCTGCAGGCGGGTTGTATTTCATCTGGCTATCGACCTACATTCCTGGAGGTAACATGTTCAAGGGCGCGAGAAATGTTACGGCTTGTAAATCCTCCCGTTGTTGCCTCAAGGAGTTTTGACTTCCAATAATTGATGCCCACTTCCGTGCACCACCAATCTTCGTTCCTCCAAAAGCTCCTCGCGCTAAATCTCACGTGGGGTTTCCCAGGCTCCTTTTGGCAGATCGTCCAATGGCGGCGCTCCTTTTTCTTTGTGTGTCATTCATTTTCCCCCCCCCCCCCACCAAAACCCCGTAGATTAACCTCTGAGACACCGAGCAAAATAGTGTCGCCATTAATCTGCGGGGTTTCTTCTGCGGACAGTGATTTACAACAGGAGGCGTTTGTAATAAAACCTGGCCCTGCAGGCTTTAGCCGCGCGGCGTGCTTCCTGCAGGAGTCGAACCTGCTTCCTTTAACACAGATATTACCACGCGGCTGTTCGGTGGCGGCCTCGGGGGTTTCCGGCACGTCGAGGGTTTCCAGCTCGGTGAAACTCTATTTGTGTTTGTGGCTGGATGAGGGGATGCGCTGCAGTCATATTTATCTTCATTACTCCACCAATTTGCGCCACGCCGAGCCGTACGGTGCCAACACCTCGTGTACAAGCAAGGCAGTTTGCTGTGTAATGTTGACCCCCCCCCCCCCCCCACCCATTTAAGAGGGTGTTTATCTCTCTGCTAGTTATAGAGGTTGGTACAGCAACCAGGATGCCTGCGAGGATTTAAGACTTCCTTCTGCTCGCTTGCTTGCTTGCTTGCAGAGGGTCCATCCATTCCTCCCGTTGTAATGAACCTCCCCGGGGGCCTCGGGGGCCCCGGCGCACCACGCGGAAGATCAGAGTACCAGAGCGATTCATTACCTCGCCGCAAACGTGAGCTTTTGTTCCGTTTTTTCAGCGGAGGCCCATTAATCTCGGGCCGCCTCCTGGCATGGAGTCCAGGTACTGCAGGTAATTACAGTTCATCATCATTCAGACATGCACATGGACCGAGGCTCCTCATTGGCTCCTCATTGGCTCCTCAGCTGGCTCCCATGTAAAGGCCACGTTCTGCTTCCCCTTCCAACAGTAGCTCCATCCTCCTTGTTGCACCTAAAGATCTTATTTTCTTTCCCGGTGACCAAACCGCAAGTGTTTTGGTAATTAAGCTCGGTAAGACTTCCTGCAGAAAGGAGTAAACAAAGCCGGCAGACCTCCTCCCGTCGTCCTCCAAACATTTACACTGCCCAGCTGTCACCCGCTTATTGGAGCCGACTGTTCACTTGCCGGTTATGATTGTGATTAATGGACAGATTACATGAAAGATGATTTTCACGAGCAGCGAGCAGAAAGAGGCCATCTGTAACCTCGGCTTCCCTTAGCGGAGGGGCATGCCTGGGATAGGTAACTTCATCAGCCTCGGTTCCCGTCTGTCGTGGAGAACCTGGAACGCTGTGGAATTTGAAATGTGTGTATTCCCAGAAACGATATGGAATATGAGACACACAATTTAGATCTGGTTACCTTTAAGGAATTATAGTAACCCTAAACGTCACGATTAGATAAGTGGAAATGAAAAAAAAGACATTACTTGAAGTTCATCATTCAATATGTCTAAAATATAAAGTCCAGTTGGTAAAACTATTGTCATTTGTCAGACATGCATCATATTCCTTTTAATTTTGTAACACGTTTTGTGAATGGAAGATATCTGGTGGGTGAAACTGTAAGAGAAGATCGTCCATCCATGCAATCGTCCATTCAACTAAAAGACCCCTAACATCTGAACACTGACATACATCAGGTCATGGGAGTTGAGCTAAATGTCAAAGAACAGTAACGGATCAAGGCGCAGGAGCCGGAGCAGCCAGGACCTCCAGCTGTATCGACTAACATTTTAGATATGAGCAGAGAAGAGGATCAATGTTGTGTTGTGTTAATGAACGACGCCGTCAGCGCTCGGCTGTGTGGACGGAGATAAACGCAGCGCTGCTCCACCACGATAACAAATGAGATCCTCGCTGCCTGGTCGACCTTCAAGGAGAAGAAGGGGGGAGTCAGGACGAACTCTTGTTTGCTTTCTTTGGTGAAAAAACAAAAAAACAAGCAAACCCAAAACCCTCTGTGATGGTAATGATGGCAAAGTAGCTGCAGACTGAAGTTTGGGTCCTGCCTGTTGGAACTGAGAAGTGGATGAGGGCTCAGGCCTGTTATCTGATGTGAGACAAGAGATGAAAGCTTTTCTGAAGTTTGTTTCCCACCTACTGAGGGGAGGGGGGGGGGGGGGGGGTAAACAACGGTGGAAAACAAAATGTCCTGACAATGTCATCATCCAGCGCTGCAGAAACATTCATGCATGCGGAGAATAAATCAGGTTTTTCTTCTTCTTTTGTTAGTACGTCTCGGTGGGAGACATCCAAAAATGACAACACTTTTACAGATTGGATTGAATGAATCGTTCCTTCCGTCTATATACTCTTTGGACTCTTTGGAAAACGACTCCTTTGATTGATTATCTCGTGCCGATAAAACCCTCAGAGTCTTCCAGTCGCCGCAGGGTTGAGCGATACGAGCGTGAAGCGTTGAGGTGCGCACCTTTCTCAACGCGGTCCTCGGTTAATTTATTTTCTTTCACCTCTGTGGCATCGCTGCCACCTTCAACCACAAGACACCTGTCCCTTTGTGTGACACGCACACACACACACACACACACACACACACACAACCCCATTGAAAGTCTCTGGGGGTTTCTGCCCAGTCATTTGGCACATTTTTGATGTTGAATCAAAAAAGACAAAATGAGCGAGTGAGAGAGAGAGAGAGAGGAGAGAGAGAGGGAGAGGGGGGGGCAATCTAGGCTTTCCACTCCAGTGAAAGGCAGTCTTTGTTGAGCGCTCCTGTGCAGCCCCCCCCCCCCCCCCCCATCCCCACCTCCCCCTCCCCCCTCCTCCTCCCCAAAAGCCCGGGTGGATTTTTTCATTAAATGCTATCAGAAATGTGACTGGTCCTATTCATGGGCAGATGGAGGGCTGGCTGAGCGGCTGGAGACCCTGCCTTCACTGGAGAATGACAGGAATCTGGGCTGGAGGTGAAGGGAGAGGCAGAGGAGATGGTGAGGATCTGACAGAGGAGGAGGAGGAGGAGGAGGGGGAGGAGGAGGAGGGGGAGGAGGAGGAGGAGGAGGAGGGGGGAGCTACATCGCTTGTTTTTCTTTGCTCACATTTCTTCCAGTGGGAGCGAGGTGTTCTTTGTGTGCGAGACAAATGTTCAAATGTTAAATATGTTTGCTGTACTCTGGACGGAGGTGTTCTCGCTGTACTTCCTTCCCCCCCCCCCCCAAGTAAAAAAGATCCTCACATAAATTCAGCAGCGAGGTTTTCTTCGGCTGCTCCTCCGAGTGAGACCTCCTTGTCTCCGTCTTCAAAAAAAGCTGCTTAAGAGAGTTAAGAGCACTTTTGCCTGATTCTCCACAAAACAAAACAACATATTGGTAAGGTGACCAAATCCATCCGTTGTCCACTTGTTTCCAGGAGAGGAGATGAACCTCCTCGTGTTTGTTGGAGAGCAGTCGATTATGCTGCGGGACAATGAGAGGCAGCGGGTTGGAAGAAAACACAAACAATGATTTCCGCAACACCAATTTAATCCCGCGGCGTTAATACCTGACACAAAGTGGACAAAGGCGAGGAGGCTGGCACAAAAAAAACCCCTAAACTCTGAAGATTAAGCAAAAAAAAATGAGGATCCTTTGTGCAGGGGCCCTTTATCTGCTTTTGAAGTCGGTGAGACCTGCCAGCCGTCCTCAGCCTCTTTGTAAGCCGCCCCCGTGTCCCACAGCTACCCCGCCACCTCCCTTTCATCTGCCCGTCATCTTAGGGGGCAATTAATGCCATTCAGCTCCACGCTGGCCGTCCACCACCGGGGGGACGGGGACGGCTCGTCTACTTGTTGAAGCGGAGGCAGTTTAGCGAGGCCTAATTTGGTGCGTATAAGCCAAGTGGCATCTCGTGATCTGACAAAACTCCACGGCGCTCTTCAATGCCGCTGCTGCTGCTATATATATATATTTATATATTAATATATATTTAGGTTCTCTCTGTGTTTACAGGGAGGAGGCGTGAAAACCAGCCAGGCTGTTGCTTAATGAATATATTTCACCGCCTTCACACAATAAGCCTCCCGCGATCGCCCTGAGAATAACGCCGCAACCTCACCGCGTTGAGTTATTGCACGCCGCTCGCTCACACTTGACAAACCCGCATGTGAGGGAGGAGAAGCCCCGGGTTTATCATTGACCTTTTCCCTCCCTCTCTCTCTCTCTCTCTCTCTGTACCCATATAGCTCCCCCTTTTCCTCCGGGGACTCCCACTGCTCCTCCTCTGCCGCTGTGATACAGTGGCCGGGCCCCGGCGCCGGCGAGAGGCGGGGGAAATAAAGCCTCCATTTGCATTACGTAATTTCATGCATTATTCAGAGCTTGAGAGAATCATTTCACCTAGACGAGTCCTCGGAGGGCAGCGGGGAGATAACCGGTGGTGACAGCACGGCCTCATGAAATGCAGAGTGACTTAAACACCCAATCTGCAGATATTACCCCGGACTGAATTGGAAAATAGGGTGTGACGCTCTTACAAAATACACATTCGCTGTTATTTTCTACTCTCTTATTTGTATTATTGCTGAGAAGGAGGCCGCTGAGGGGGAACAAGCGATATCGCACATCTATTTTATTATGCACTCGATGAATTTCAAAAGACTGGAAAATTACAGCAGAGATAAATAGGGCCACACTTCTTCTGTCACAAACCCACTTTAAAAAAAGGAGATTGATAGGTGATGATATCTGTGTGTTTGTGAAATGTGGTGCTTTTATTTTGAAAAGTGAACAAGAGCAATATCTTCATCTGTGTTGTTTTAATATCTTTTTTGTACATTTATACAGTCATAATCTGTTTTTTTTTTACGTGCTGCTTTAGTTTGTAGGCAGATTTTCGTATCAGCAGTGAGTCCAGGGTGAGGGACGGGGAGGAGACGGGCCAATTACTGCAATCAGACTGTCAACTGTACCACATTAGCTGCATTGCAGAACTGCTCGCAGGAAAAAAACTGGAGCGTCGTTGCTTTATTGTGCACGGCTCGTATCAGACCGGGAGCATGAAAGCGCTCGCAGCATCCACGGTGCGTTTTGTTATCACAGCCCCGGGGAAACGTTGGTACACAACACCGCGGTGGAGGGAAGCTTTTTCTCCCCCTAATCACAGACAATAGAGTGTATTTCATTAAGCCAGATAATGGCGTGTGCATTTCATTACCATAGATAACTAGGAGTATTGAGATGAGGGATGAGGTGCTCGTGAAGCCCAGCCGGTAGCCATGGCAACCTGGATCTCGGCAAACAAAAGAGTCGGGGAGAATGTTTGCAGGGGGATCGAAAGAAAAGAGGGGGGGGGAAACGAGGGAGGGAGGAGGGAGGGAGGCTGAGTGGCACCGCAGAGCCACGGAGCGTCCCACACCCGGTGAAATCGGCGAAATTTGTATTAATTTCTTTTCCACGTCTAAAAGAGACTCAGGTAACCGCGGCGTTCATCTTCCTCCTTTGTTCTCCGTTAGATTCGCCTCTCTCCGTAGGATTCCCGTCATCACGCGCTGACGCCGCCGCGAGCCAAATAATAAACTTAATCACCCAAATGTGGGAAATCAATGTGCGGTAGGAAAACCCATCCATCCTTGTTGCTCCGCTCCTATGAACACTACAACCCCCACGTGCCCCTGCTCTCGCACCGCCAGCCAAACCTGACTTGTGTGGATTTCAAACAAAGATGCTTCTGACGATGAGGAAGGCCTCGCCGCCCCGCATCAGCCCAAACGGTGACCTTGACCTTGGGAAATGGCTCTCATTCATCCCCGTTTCAGAGCTGTCACCGTGAGGACAAAGACCACAACGGTTCAATATTGTTGTGAATGGCAGAGGAAGTGAAAACCCATTTCATTTGGATGCTGTGTAACGTTGAGCTGCAGAGATGTGAGTCTGTCATTATCACTGTGGGAGCATCGTTTATGACTGGATGACCACGGTGCATCCCATTGTTTTGTTCTTCTAATTACGAGGCAGTATCAAGTCACAACTGTGTCATTTCATTCAATTCAAAGATGTGTGAAGCAAAAAATAACAGAAGAAAACTGAACATATATCAGCAGCTTTTAAAAACCAAGTCCATGTGCATGAATTTCAAAATATTGAGCTGGAAGAGAAATAAAATCCACAAAAATGAGAAGATAAAGGCCGATGACACACAACAGCAGACGTTACAGAAAACAGAAAATAACTGCACATGACCTGTAAATGGAGTTCAGCCATTATGTGAAAGCAGATAGCGCTCCATATGGACCACGACGACTACAGCACAGCTGGAGTCCTGCTGCCCTGCTACTCCACCACACCAGGAATGCAGCGCTGCTGTCGGTTGGAGACTTTTTAAAACACATTTTTCCATCCAGGGAAACCTTCTGCTGAGCATGTACCATCTTTTCAGCACCACACCTGCCTCACATTCAGTTACACTCTTCAGGAAGGTCCAGGAGAAGGACCAGGAGAAGGTCCAGGAGAAGGACCAGGAGAAGGTCCAGGAGAAGGACCAGGAGAAGGACCAGGAGAAGGACCAGGAGAAGGTCCAGGAGAAGGACCAGGAGAAGGACCAGGAGAAGGTCCACAAGAAGGTCCAGGAGAAGGACCAGGAGAAGGTCCACAAGAAGGTTCGGGAGAAGGTGCGGGAGAAGGACCAGGAGAAGGTCCACAAGAAGGTCCAGGAGAAGGACCAGGAGAAGGACCAGGAGAAGTTTCCAGAGCTCTGTTAGGGGGCAATTTGACAGTAACCTTTCATGGACTGATAAAAACTGTCAGAGATTCCCATTGACATATATATATATATATACACAGTATATATATATATGACATATATACTTTATACTTATATTATACTCGAATAATATATGGGTTTGCTGATATATCGGGCCGATATTGGCCTTTTATTAAATAGCAGATATAGGCTGGTCATGTGGTTTGATATGATGGAGGTTCCTCCCAGGTCACATTCTGAAACACCAAATACACCAAAATACATTTTTGCATAACGGCACAAAATATTGGTATCGGTATCGGCCTCAACCCTGCATCAGTCAAACCCCAGTTAGACGTCTGCACTACGTAGCTGGCTGCATCCATATCCAGACTTTGTTTTTGTTTTTTTAACCAGTACAAGATCTGATCTGCTCGTCTGTTATTGTCTAAACATGGGAACCTGATTTTCCCGGTTTGGAAGCTCTGACACGCTCGACACAGACCAGAAAAAAACAAGCTACATTTCAGTGTGAATCCAGCCTGTGACAGTGAGGCATGATAATGTGGACTCCCCCGACGGTGTGTGTGTGTGTGTGTGTGTGTGTGTGTGTGTGTGTGTGTGTGAGACTCCCGTCTTGGCCACAGTAATAAGATCAGCCTGCTTGGGCCTGACAGGCTGAGCCTCTCTCAGGGTGGCCCATCTGGCCAGCGCCCAGGCCCCGGCGCCAGCCACCGGCTCCACTGAGCGAGGACCCATCTGTGGTCCTGTGTGGCTTTGACTATTACACCGCCAGGCCTGCCCTGATCTGCACATGGGTCCACCGGTGTGTGTGTGTGTGTTCTGCAGATGGGGTCAAACAGCAGTAGCAGATCATCCTTGGTGATGGTTTTAACCCGATGGGTGGGATTTACCACATCAAGATGCCCCACATAGTGTCAGGTAAGCTGTCAGTCACAAGAAGGCGTGCAAGGTAACACTTTAATTGGATAGAGCGATGTTGATGCTATCAGGTGACAAAAAGTGGATGTCACTTGCGTCTCGACAGAACCCAAACCCTGATTTTACAGTAACCCTAACCCTACAGCTCCTTTTCATATTAGCGTATCACCTGAAGTCTTTTTTTTTCAGGTGATTTTTGAGTAAAGGGCACAACCGCTTTACGGGAAACGCAAGAAGGAAGTAGAAGGAAACGAGTCTGGGTGGACACACGAAAACACAGAGCGAGGACATCTGACTGCAAGACCTTTACATTACAATCAATGATAACCATACGTACCTATGATACTCACCTTTGAGCTCCTGGTTACCAAACGTACCTGTGACACTTTCCTGTTTACTGTTTTTCTGATGATTCCAGCACATTTCGACACAGACAGAAGAAAGTTGTACTGTTAGATAAATCTATCTCTCAGCCTGCCTGGTCTTGTCCTCTAACCGGGACCTTCACCCTCACCTCAACACCCCCTAAACCTCTACATGACACAAAGTAGACTATTTAACCCGGGTCTCGTTATGTTGAGGTATCTGTTTGAACAATATTTGGTTTTTGGAAGTTGGATATACTGCAGTATTCATGTACAAACTGAGGATGAGGTTGTTACGCAGCGGAGCGTGACGGGACGACTCACCTCACTATGTTTTATCAGTTGTCCCACAGTGTATAGTTTCATTTTAATTCAGTTTGCAGGGAGCTGAAATGAGAGAATGTGGAGATGATAGTGGCCCGCTACAGCCCAGAGATCACAGGAGACAGCCGAGCATGAGCTAATTTGAGAAGAGGCGCTCACATCTGCTTCAGAGATCCGATGCTCCGCGGTAGAATTACAAGGAATTTGCTGCACATTAGCGGTAGACCGCGAACACAACGAGGAGCAGGGTTTTAGCAGAGCGACGGATATACATGCAGCACACGCCACGTTAGGATCAGGAAACGATTCAATCAGAAAAGTGCCATAAATGTGCAGGAGTTTGTCTTGGTGACAGATTATAGTTTTAGTTGTATAAACATTTGCTGGAGGCAGACGTGATCTCATTGGTTGAGCCGAAGATCCTCCGTTTTCTGGCTAAGTAACGCTAATGCTATCTATCAACTAGAGCAGAGCCATACTAAGTTATCTAGGTTAGCTAGTTAAGTTCCAACTTGCCATACTAGCCTATAGCTAGCTAGGTAAGCTAAAATGAAATTATGAGGTTAAATTAGTTAAAAAATAAGTCACTATTTACATTTTGGTTTCTATTTTTACCAGTTTCTTCTTTGCCATCAAAACAACTCTTTCTTTGGCGCAACCCATTGAGGTTTAATTCAACCAATGACATTATTATTTCCAACAAATGTTTGTCCAATATGCAGAGCTCATAGTGGAGTAAGCCTCTTTCACACATGCAGTGAAACCCTGAACCCATCTAGACACTCGGAGGGGTTGTGTGTGTGAACGCAAATGTTCGAATCAGTTGGTCTGGAAGTCAAACGAACTTTCCCCCCCAGCACCCTGGTCTGAAATCAGCTTCATCGCTGAGTGAGCCCAAGTGTGAACGGAGCAGAATAATACAAACATCCACATTTCTGCTTGCCTGTATATCTCTTTCCACCCTTTCGTCGATACTGCAGATACGTCTAACTACATTTAGTATTGACATAAACACTAAAGCAGCCACTGAGAGTGAGTCGGCCACTTCGTCCGCCATCTTCGCGCTGTAAACAAAACACTGCGATTTCTGCAGCGTACTTTCTGCATCATGTCCTGGCCCCCTGCACGCCCCGCCCCTTTCCTAAACTAACCGGAGTATTTCCTGTTGTTGTGAACGCATCCCAAACGGACATTCTCCGGCGGTGTGCTGTATGTGTGGTTAAAGAGCGGACCTGATTCTCTGGAGAACATCCGAGGTGTGAGAGAGGGTCTACAGTACCAGGACCTCAGGAGGACGTTCTGACAACAGACTTATGGCTCTACATATAAAGGGTCATTGCTCTATAGTGCATTCAAGCAGCATATTTCACAACCCATTGAGCTCCACAGGACCAGCACATTCTCTTTTTTTTTTTTGCATGGGTGGCCTCGGTGGCAATTAAACCCCTTGGCAGTGTTGCTGCTCCGCTCTACCCGTGCTGCAGATGCACGTTTCAGGTTGGGTTATTCCCACTGGGCTAAAACACCACATGCAGGGCTGCAAAAAAAAAACCCTCCTCTTGCGGTCCCCCTCGCCTCGCTGCACAGTTTAAAAGCTCGACGTGGTGTGTGTGGGACAATGGCCGTGCTCGAGAAGCATTGTGGTAAATCAGCGCCGATGGAATTTTCCCTGCATCATTAAAAAGGGATTGGCCCGTCCGCGGCGTTCATGGGAAGTGCCGTTAGTTAACCCAACAAAGGTGCTCTCGCTGCGGACCCCCAGAGATGAAGGGCATGGCAGGGGGCTCGGTGGATCCCGCTCTAATCCCCTCTGCCCCATTGTACCGATACACTCTAAGCCCTTTGACCACTTCCCACTCTTAATCTCCAGATCTGGGGTGAGTTAAACAAGTTTCTGATCCTCCTCATCCTCCTCTTCCTCTTCCTCCTCAAGTTCAACTACACAGCTACAGCAACTGGCCAGAGAGTTACGATTCCTTTGCACGTAATAATAATAACCTTAAGTGTATTTATATAGCGCTTTCTAACAGATAGTGGTGGAGAAGGTCTCCGCAAACAGTAACAGTCGCAAAATGCACATGAAAAAGTGCCGACGTTCATTAAAAAAGGGTTTCACATCAAATAAAACAAACACTGAGAATAGAACGGGTCTGAACAAATTAAATAAAAGCCTAGCTGTAAAAAAAAACTTGTTTAAATAAGTAATTAAAAAGAAAAGGTGTTTGAGAGGGAGAGGGGGAACTCGCACCGAGGCTTTATGAGTCTTTAAGAAAAGTGAAAGATTTATGAAGTTTGTTTTTATACTAATCCCATAATATAGTGAAGCTTTGAGAAATGATTCTGTGACTGAAATATTGAAAGTTTTTTTTTTATGTGATTTATTATCGTGCGTAACTCGGCAAGAGCTGAGAGGTTTTCTGAAAGGTTTCTAACGTGGATCCGACCCACAACAAGTCATAAATTCCACTTGTTTTTTTTTCTGGGTTCACATAGTGGATGTAGTTTTGGACGTTGCTTTTCAGTCCCAATACTTCTAAGTTGTCAGGAGGATAGTGTGTGTGTGTGTGTGTGTGTGTGTGTGTGTGTGGGAGGGGGGGGTTTTGGGGAAGAGAGCTGGTGGTCATGACAGAGCACTTGACAGGCTGAAAGACACCCCCTAATTTCTGGTTGACCTTGGCTTGTTTAGCATCCCCCAATGCTGCTGGTGACGGTGACACGTGTCTGGGGTCGGGTTGACTAGGGGAGCTAGGGGGGTTGGGGGGGGGGGTGGTGGGGGTTGCAGATGGAGGGACCGTTAGGGATGCAGCCCTATACTCCCAAGAGAGGAGGCAGAGGTCAGGGATCAACCCCCCTCCCAACCGACTCCCCTCCCATCTCCAGTCTGGGGGGGTGCAGAGCTCCAGGATGAACCGCTGCGCCGCATTATGCAGTTGATGCAATTAATGCAGCAACGGGGAAGGCAGGGGTCTGAAGGCGTGGTGGGGTGTGTGTGTGTGTGTGTGTGTGTGTATCTTGTGCCAGGCTGTTGTTGCAGTTTACACAATATAGCAGTGCAGCTGGCACGTGCTGCAGACACACACACACACGCACACACACACACACACACACACTAGAGAGGTCTTTTAATTAAGGGATTTGTTCATTTTCTATTCAACGTGACAGTGATGAATGGGGGAGCGGTGTCTGGCCTCCTCAGCCCGGCCCAACCTGCCTGGAGACCTCTGGGTGTGATCATCAGCTCTGTAGTGTATTTACACATCCTCACTTTTAACCCCATGAAGCCCAGAGTTACCTTTTCTTTTTGTTTGTTTTTAACTGCAGACTATACAGGGGGGAGACTCGCAGCTTATTAAGAGGCCGGTCACAGACAGGAAGTAAACACAGGGAACAAAGGAGTGTTTTTTTCTTACTGCTGCTATCTGGTTCTGACCCTTGCACTCTTTACTGTTGGTTGCATGTAGGAGGTTCAGCTCATGCTGCTGTTGCACTCTGGATCAGACCGTCATAGAAACTCAATAGAAATGATTCAGTATGTCAACAAAACATCAGATTCATGACTCTGTTGGAAGCAAAGGTGTTCAAATGATTTATAACTTCAATAGTAAACCACAATGTGTGTGAATTTCATGCCAGCGATCATTCTGCAAGATTAGATACCATTTCTTTTTTCAAATGGTGGATATTTCATTTCTCTCTTCGACTGTAAAAGCAAATATACTTCAATATCAAATGTCAATTCTTTCTTTTCTGCTGCTGAACATTGTATTGAGAGCAATAGAGGCACAGCCGTGTCGCCGCGGAGACGCATGTCATATTGGCCCCCATGCAATTTATCTATTGTGATATGGCAGCCATTCATCTTTTAAATGCTCTCTCATGATTTCCTTTGTGCATGCGGAGCTGGAGGTGACCTTGGAAATGGACCATGTGGTGTATTCTGATGATAATGTATTCTCACATGCAAGAAACTGGCTCTCTAATGTGATTTTCTTCATGCTTTGTGCTATCTAAGATCGCCGCGAACTTCAAGGGCACCGGCTCCGTAAAAACCGCCACTCCTCGATTTATTTGAAGAGTTTGACTTGATTTATAGGAAGCTTTTTTTTTTACACTTTTACAACCTAACTAACTCAAAATACAGGTCAGCTTTACAAAGATTGTTAATATAAACACACCTTTTATGCAAAAATACATGAAAAAAGTTTTAAATCCAATTACTCAAAACATAAAGAAAGACAGAAGAGGGGTGACGGTATTAGGACGCTACTTAGTTAGTTTTAGGCAGATTCATTTCACTTTCAGTCTCATATTGAATGAAAATGAGTGAAAAACTACCCAATAACATTATCAAGGATCTCGGCTCCAATATAAAGTGTAATCTAGAATACATAGAAGTGACTTTTCCCTTAACTTTGACTGGCCTTAATATTTCACCTGAGCGACAAAAATAGTAACATCATCACTGTTCCAGCAGTCAGGTCAGTTAACAACCTCACCGTCAGGGCCTTGACTGACACACACACACACACACACATACACAACACACACACACACACTGTTTTAATGCATATTAATGGAGCTAAACGTCTCGCTGTAGAGGGGAGACAATGGAGCAGAAGAGGGCTGGTGGTTGCGAGCACAAAGCCGTGGACCCAGGGGAAGGAGAACAGGTGCAGGTTCATCACTGTAGGAAAGGATCTTTTTAAAAGGGGCAATCTGCGAGATACTGTTTTCCATTTTACCATTTTGTCTCCATCTTTGTCTCTCAGCCTCACTGTGGTGTTCCTGCACTGCTCTTCCCAGAGATCACCTGTCAATCAAACAGTGTGTCCAGTACTGTGACGTCTTCTTTCTCCTTGGGTTTCCTACTGAAGGAGTTTGAGTTCCTGTAGGTGGCGCTCTTTTCTTTGTCTGTTCAGCCACGGTGGCTATCGCTGCTCATGCTAACTACCCAGTTCTTCTTCTGTTTATTCCAAACAAACCCTTAATGCATCACTTCCTGTGCACCAGAGGATATTTTTTCTGGGAAAGACCTACCTAACACAACAGAAAATGGAAAAGCTTTCATGACCTGGCTAGAGGTTGAATCACTGTTGTGTTATAGTAGCAAAACAGATATTTATTTATATGAAAATGTTGTAGATTAGCCACTTTTGTTAGAAAATGACACTTGAAAACAATGACAAAACACTAAAAATAACCATGACAATAAGCAGGTTTTGATAGCACAACCCTGTAATCTCTCATCAGGCAGAACAAATAAGAAATCAGTTCTAAACATGAAACACTCCTTCCATGATAGAGTCTTATTCTGGGAGGGAGAAAATCATTTCCCCAGCTCAATAATTCCCTGCCTTGGCTCTGTAGGCTCCTAAGGGACCAGCTCGATAATCAACTTGAACCAGGCCACGCCCCCCTTTTTTATTCTAGGGGAACTTCTCAGCGCCTCTCTGTTCGACTCTCTGCACACCAGACCGAGCAAGGAGACCGAGTGGATCACCTCCCTACCCATGCTGAGAGACACACCATCCAGAACCAGAATTCACCTCCGCGGACGCTAAACTCTGCAAGTCTGAAAGGATGGATTTCTTAGAGCACGGCTACTTGGACGCGCGCTCTCCGTACGACTACACGTTCAATTTTTGGAACGACTACCTCGGTCTGTCGACACTTGTCGCCAATAACAAGATCACCAGCCCATCCCTCAGCCCCAACTCTATAACCGAGTCTCTTAAAGCGACGCTGGGCTTGGACGACTCCCCGGTATGCTCCTGCGTAATCGGGCACGGTGGAGACGGCGACGGACACTTGGACTGCTGCTGCGCGCCGCCGAGCTCCCCGCCGATCTCCATCTACGACCTGAAGGAGCGCATCTCGCTCCTCCGACCGTACGAGCACCTTTCCGGCGACTCCCCGCTGGCAGACAGAGATTCCCCGGCCTACAGGGGAAGCTTCGGCGGCCTCGACCTGCTCTCCATGGACCGCCGGCGCAAACAGACTCAGAGGGGCAAGCCGGAGCCCAAAGTCTGCGTCTTCTGTCGGAATAACGGGGCGCCGGAGGAGGTGTACGGCTCTCACATCCTGAAGACGGCGGACGGCAGGGTGCTGTGCCCCATTCTCCGGGCGTATACCTGCCCGCTGTGCAGCGCCAACGGAGACAACGCGCACACCATCAAGTACTGCCCGCTGTCTAAAGACCAGCCGAGCCAGCGGGCGGCGAAGGGCGGCAGGGCGGTGGGCAAGAGGCTGAAGTTATTCTAGGAGAGAGGATGAAATGAAGTTCTAGCTGATTTGAGATTGCACTGTCTAAAAAAATACTATTGTGTATGGCAGTAATATTGCCCCAATTCATGCACATGACAAGTCTGGAAAGAGTCTTAAAGATTTTTAAGAAAATTAAGATTTTTATTGAGTTTTTTTTTATTTTTATTGCGTCAATGTTTTAGTCAGCAACGTCTGTCGTCTATCTTGTAACTCTATGGGCACATAGTTTACACATGAACGCACCGCGCGCAATAGGTTTCCCCTTAGCACACACTAAGGACTCTGCGATCACAAACGATCCTCCACGAATTAACAAAGTGAACCAAAGTACTGTACAGATCGACGTGTGAATGATCCCTCTCAAACTGTAATCAGAAGTAAAAAGCAGCCCCGCTCGCGCATGTCACGAGGGCTGGTCTGGTTTATAAGATGCCAATGGATATGCAGCGTTCCTGATATCAGATGAATGTCAGTCCCATGGTTCATTTGGCTTATGGATGTACGTTTGATAGGCCACGCAAAGATGCAAGATATACTTCTTTATATTGAGCACATTTTTTTTCTGAGATAAACATTTTCTACCAAAGGAGTACATTTTTGTAATGAAATCTTAGCCTAAAAAAAGTAACTTCTGTATTGTTTCTATGTTGAGTGTCTTCTATTCTTTGTGTGTTTTCTTGATAGTATTTTGCAGAATTTTACAGATTTCACCTGAATGTAAAGGAAAAAAATGTGAGATACAGTTGACCTGCACTGTTCCTAAAGAGAATGATCTGAACTCTATTGTATTTACTGTCATGAATTCAATAACACATAATAGTTTCCTACAGCTCAGACAGGATTTTAAAACGCCCATATTTCACGTCAAAATGTGTATATTTGCAATTCCTGTAAATGTAATAAAGCTGAATAATCTTAGCTATGACAAGCCTGACATTCCAAAGTCCAGATCCGTCAATAGAAATGTTTTATGTACTTATTTTTACCTTATTGTATCATTGGGAAATATATTCACTGTATATGGCCTCTGAATAAACATGCTGTTTGCATTTGCTTTGACCGTGAGACTACACCGGGTTTGTATAACGTGTGAAGCTCAACATTTCAAACACTGTGCTCAACGTCTTCCTATCCCAAGACATGTTGAATCATCAGGTAGGTAGCAGGGCAGGCAGCAGTGGTACTGGCACTGATGCTTCCTTGAGAAAAATACTAATTTGCTTGAAATGTGTGCATAAAAACAAAATCACGCCCCCCGCCCCCACCTCATTTACCTCATAAGTCTGAAATATTTACAGTGATGCGATGCAGCGGCACCACCTTGTGCTCAAAACTCCCAATGACAACGTCTCCAAAGAGAATATATTGTCCTCGTCTTACTCATGTGGAAACGCTGCTGCAGGCGATTCATTCACAATTCAATTGCAAACTTACTTGCTAATATTTATATTTCACCCTGAGCAGACTGACAATGCGGTGTTTGGGAACTGATGAGACCGGGGGGCATCTACATAGTTTATATGGTTTGTTTTATTAAGGCGCCAGATGATTTGGGATTTTAAGATAATACAGTGAGAGCCACAACATTTGGGTAACCACAGGAAAGTCTTTGAGGGTCAGTTTAGGAGACGTCTCTGTGTTAAATCCCACCTACACAGTATGGCCACAAGTCAATGGACACCCCTACTAGTTATTGAGTTCAGGTGTTCCACAGGGTTTGGGCTTGGCCCCTTAGTTCCAGTGAAGGGTAATCTTAATGCTATAGGATACCAAGACATTTTAGCCAATTGGGCGCTTCCAACTTTGTGGCAACAGTTTGGGGAAGGCCCTTTGCTGTTCCAGCATGACTGTGCCCCTGTGCACAAAGCCAGGTCCATAAAGACATGGTTAGACCAGTTTGGTGAGGAGGAACTCGACTGGCCTGCACAGAGCCCTGACCTCAACCCCATTGAACACCTTTGGGAGGAACTAGAACGCCGATTCTGAGCCAGGCCTTCTGGTCCAACATCACTGCCTGACCTCACTAATGCTCTTTTGGCTGAATGGGCACAAACTCCCACAGACACTCCAACAGCTTGTGGAAAGCCTTCCAGAAGAGTGGTGGCTGTTTTAGCCACAAAGGGTCCAACTCCATATTAATGCCCATGGTTTTAGAATGGGATGTCCAGCAAGCTCATATAGGTGTGATGGTCAGGTGTCCGCTGACTTCTGGCCATATAGTGTATCTGGGACTCCCAACACTGACGCCAGGGTGGACGAGTGATCATACTGGATTACCAACAGGTCATAAGGGGAGGACGTACCCTGCTCTCAAACAAATACCCAAACTATCCCATCTCTCTTCAATAGTTATACAATGAGACCATTAGTATGCTTAAAGGGGCACTAAGGAATCTATGACCTCTATCGACATCTATCGGCTACTAGTAGGAACTGCAACATCAATATTCAGCTAGCTAACTAGAGCAGAGATCCAACAGAGACGTCTAGTGAAGAGGTGACATATCACCACGTTGGTTGAGAAGACTTTTTAGCTTCTTGGTGGAAATGTTTTGCTGATGCTGGTTTCTTTCTCGAAGCACCTCGAAGTGTTGAGCAGCTGGAAAATCTTTGTTCAAAGAGTACGGATCAGAGTTCAGAAAGACTAACACTTGTGCACCTGGTGAAGCAATCAAGTCATTGGTATTGATTGAATTGAGTCATTGACGAACAGAGCCATCGATTAGAGATATGTCACGCAGGCTATTAGAACAAGCTGTTAGCGAGATTACCCAGGCACGCTGGTGTTTGAAGAGACCGCCCTGCAAACAAGAACGCCACAAGTTTCCCTGCAACAGCCGATGTGTCGATCGCCATCCATGTGTCACCATGCATGTGACTCTGAGCCTCTTCCTGCTCACTCATCATAAGTCGTCCAGGATAAGAGCAGCAGCTTAACGCCTGTTTGCACGTACTGTTTGACCTGGGCCTGGACCCTAAACAGCAGGAGTGTTTCCCTGTGTCAGCAGATACAGATAGCACTTTCCTCATCAGTGGTGTCTGTCTACATGTCCAGAGTCTCCCAGTGACTCATCAGTTTGCAATCAAAAATAGATGAAATACCCAGATCCACCAAAATAGATGTTATGTAGAGTGTCACAGACAGGTGTATCTACCAAGGGACATTCATAGCAATACAAACCACAATGGGAAAAGGAGATGATCAAAAAGGAAAAGTGCACAAAGAGGAAATATTGTAGATTTGTTGGTTTGACAGCTAGAGGAAAAGGTCTTGATTCTTGCAGCACGTAGGCTAACGTCGTATGTGTGTATGTATGTATGTATGTATGTATGTATGTATGTATGTATGTATGTATGTATGCATGTATGTATGTATGTATGCTCCCTCTCTCTTTCTTTACACATCATCGATTGACTCTTTCTCACTGGGTTGTGGAAAAGATCTTGTTTCAAGTCTTCTGTCACAAGGTTTGCCCCGGTTCTTTCTCACTTTGATGGATATCATCAAGATCAGCGATTGTTTGAGAAATGTGTCTGCAGATGCATTGAGGGTTCTGCGTAAAGCATAATCTGCTCTTAGAAACGCTCAGCCTACATGGAGTCATTATTTGCCATGCTATTTCTAAGGCAGATTAAAAAACTGCTCTACCACATCTACTCTGCTTGCCTCGGCTGAGAGTGAGTCTGAAAACCAACCTCCCCTCACTTCACTGCAGCAGTCTGCTATTGGCTCAGTGAATGCTGACAGCACTGATGTTTCTCTGTGGAGGTGGGGGGGAGCAGCATCACGGCATAAAAGCTGGGGATCTGCAGCATCACTGAGGTGGTGCAGTGCAAAAACGCTCGCTCATCCTCACCGATGGTGTGCAGAACAAGGGGGACATAAAAAAAAAACCTTCTGAAACTAAAACATCCACATCCTTTTCTTAAAACAAACAAAAAAATCCAAGAACAAAAAAGTAATCATGAGCTACGATTCCTACATCTCCTACCGCCGCCCTTGGGACAGCTACAGGGGCTCCCGATCCACCGCCAAATCCTCCATGTCTTCCTCCCTCTACTCTTCTCTCCGAGCCCCTCCGTCCGGGAAGAGGATCCTGAGGCTGGCCTCCTGCTCCCTGCCAGATGGGTCCGAGCGGATGGACCTGGCTCAGGCCAGCTCCCTCAATACAGAGCTGCTGGGCCTGCGATCCCAGGAGAAGGAGCAGCTCGTGGATCTGAATGACCGCTTCGCCACCTACATCGAGAAGGTGAGGCACCTGGAGCTGCAGAATCGAGCCCTGCTGGCCGACCTGGAGGCGCTGAGGAGGCGGCAGAACGACCCGTCCCGCCTGCAGGGGCTCTATGAGGGGGAGGCCCGGAGTCTGAGGGCCATGATCGACTCGGAGAGCGGGGAGAAGATGAGGATGGAGTCGGAGAGGGACTACCTGCGTGACGTGTACGAGCAGCTGAAGGAGCGGTATGAGGAGGAGGCGAGGATGCGCATGGATGCCGAGGAGGCCCTGCAGAGGGCCAGGGAGGAGGCCAGCAGGGCCACGCTCTCCAACTGCAGCGCCGAGGCCACCGTGGTCTCCCTGTCTGAGGAGATCATGTTCCTGAAGAAAGTCTTTGCGGAGGAGCAAGTGGAGCTGCAGGCCCAGCTGCAGGTGGCTAACATCACCGTGGACGTGGAGGTGTCCCGGCCTGACCTCTCCGCCGCCCTCCGAGACATCCGGGCGCAGTACGAGCGGCTGGCCAACAAGAACATGCAGGCCGCTGAGGACTGGTACAAGAACAAGTTCGCGAGCGTGGCGGAGATGGCCAGCAAAAACAATGAAGGCAGTGCACGCCATCCGGGAGGAGACCATGGAATACCGGAGACTGCTTCAATCGCGCTCCTCCGAGATCGAGGCCCTCCGGAACGTCATCGACTCCCTGAATAAACAGCTGGAGGAGCTGGAGGAGACGCAGGGGAAGGAGGTGGCAAAGTACCAGGTGAATGAAGGATATTTGGATCCTGGTCTTGTATACGATTAGGGCAGAAAATTAGGGCGATAAGAAAATAAGAGTACCGATCTTTGGTCTCTGGTCAGGTTATCTGATCATTTGTCTCGTTATCTGATCAGAAATCAGATTTTTAGTTCTCCATTCTCCTTTATTTAATAGTATACAGTGGAGAGTGGCAGGAAAGATTCAGATTTGAAGTCATGACGTCACAAGTACATTGTGCGTATACATGCAATCCTGTTGTAAGATGTATGAGCTTGTTTGGCCTGAAGGACGAACACAGAGAGCTGAGAGGGACAACTAACTAACTAACTAACTAACTAACCAGGCTAGGTAACAATTACCACTCTTTATGTTGAAAGTAGAGGAACGATTTAGTGAGACGGTAAACCTGACAATGACATGTAAAATATTCTCTGCAGCAGCAACCCCCCCCCCCCCACACACACACACACACACACACACACTCACACACTCACACACACACACTCACTGCTCTAATACTCAGCAGGACAGCAGAGGTGAAAGTCTGCAAGGTTACAGTCTGTGAATTACCTGAGAGCGTAACAACAGAAATGCCGCAAACACAAACGATGAGTTCAAGTCCAAAATCCTACAGATTCATTCAGGAAAAAACAAGAGCTCCACATTTAATATTATATAATTTATTATTATTATTTAATATTATATATACTATTTCTAGGATATAAAGAATCCACTTCTCAAGGTGGTCTTCGTCAACTAAGGACTTAAAATACATTCTATCATTTACAAAATACCATTTAGTTTGGTGCTATTTTGTGCTATTAGTCATATAGGATCTGTATTTTGGAGCAAATCTCTTCAAGTGCAAAAATAAAAAACAACACTCTCATTCATATTTATCCTTAAGCCGTATAAGTCTCTTACATATGATCCCCTTGTGCCTCATAGTTTTAAACTAGTCCGCTACACTAGTTATTTATAGCACTAACTCTAACATTTGACGTCGAATGGCTTCTTCTGCTTTCCCAGATGAGGATAAACGAGCTGGAGAGGGATATCTCCGACGCCAAACAGGAGATGGCGCGCTACCTGAGAGAGTACCAGGACCTCCTCAATGTGAAGATGGCCCTCGACATTGAAATAGCGGCATACAGGTGAGGCCTGGTCAGCGGTGACTGCCCGTCTCCATCATCTACAGTACATCCAATATATATTTTCAGATTGTTTTGCTGTCATTTAGTCAGTATTAACCGATTCAGTTGTGTGTTTTTTGGCTTGTTTCTTCAGGGTTTTCATGAGCCTGAGATTTTTGATGATCTCTTTATCTTTATCTCTATAAAGAGATCAGTCTAAACTCTAATATGTTGTGTTTTTCTCTTCAGGAAACTCCTGGAGGGGGAAGAGCTTCGTCTGGCCTACCCTTCTCTACCCGCCCTAAACTAAGTTATGAAATCGAAAAGCAAATGCCACTAGCCTGGCATAACCCTGAATATCCCCCCCTCCTCCCCTCCTCTGACCTTAACATCCCTAACCCTTTTACATCCTATCCTCTCTCATCTTAACCCCCCTAATACTCCCCCAAAATCTCGTTTATCCCTCCCAACCAAAACCTCAAACTAAAGCTCATTCTTCCCAAGACAGATGCGCCCTTGTGCTACACAAGAGGTCCACCAGGAGGTCCCCCTTCTTCTACACACGTTCTGACGCCACACATCACGAATAAGGCAAAGTGTCAAATGCAGAGTGGCTGCACTGCATTAGTTACGTAGCTACGCCGGACTGCAAAATTCCTTTGGCCGAGTTCCTCTCCGTACGCCGAGGTCCAAGCAGCAGGATGCCCATTCGACTCTCTCGAGCCCCCGCTGTGCAAACATTTAACCAATTGTTTGTAAAGGAGGACACAAAAAATTCCTTTAACCTCTTGATGCTTGGACTTTATCTGTGTTTGAAGTGACGCAAGAAAAACCTGCAGCAGTATTGATTGCGAACTCTCCCAATCGATTATGTATTGTCCCCCTGGTTCAGTAGTAGTAGTAGTCAGAGAGCCAGTAACCGTAAATGTTTCTTTAGAGCACCATTTGTCTCCTTTCTTTGGTTATTCTTCCTTGGCATTTGCGTACGCACTAACACCACAAGCTTTGGTTTAAAATGGAAGTTGGTTTTGTCTTTCTTATCTGACTGGTTATTTGTATTTCTCTAAATTTCTAATAAAACCGTGTCTGGATATGGAAATGCCACGGAAGACTAACTGTTACTGGTTTCTCCTTATAGTCCTGCAGTGTATCTATCAGCCTATCTGCATCACAATGTTTCTGTTCTGTGTGTTCATTCGACCTTCAAGCTAAAACGATGAAACTGAAAGGTAACTGCAACTCTCCCGGAAACGAGAGCTCCTTGTTGTTCGTACGCTGATCTTAGATCTAAACGGTGCTTTACATCTGTGAAACTATACAAAGTCTGCACCTTTATGCTTCGGTGTACCTGTAAGAGCCGGCAACATGCTGAATAAATACATAACTGACCTGCAAATCAGTGAATGAGTCTCTGTTTTCATTTGCCAAAGCTTCAGTCATTTACTGTCTCAGGATATTTGGGACACATTTGTCACGTCTGATAAAATAGTGTAAGCGCAGATCTACTGTTCGATGAAAATCCTCTATTATCAAAAAATGAACTTTTCAGGAATTTATCAAAACTGACATTTTCAGATTGGTGAGCCTGATAATTTTGTTATTGAATCGTATGATTTGAATGGATTTCATGGTCACTTGGGTCACCTATAGACTAGGTAAACATTTAATTCACATAATAACATAGAAATCATCCAAAAGTGAAGTTATGAGGCTCTTCTGCAATACTAGTGATGATCACGATCAACAATCTGCAAAATATGCCTGATATGATTGGAATCAGAAATGTTGCACTAGAAATATAGGTATTATTATGATTATACGAGGAAATTATGGCCTCTGTTGCCTCTTGATTGATGAGGACGGCGAGTTAGTGGCCGTGTGTGTTTTTTTAAATTTGTGATTTTCCTGAATGTAGCAAATATGTATTACTAGCAAAGGAGACATTTCAGCTTGAGCGAACAACCCTCTTAAATCACTCCTTACTTACAGATCCCAATGTCAGGCGAACAACACACAGAGCGGCACTGCACCATATCCCATAATTCCATCTTCCTGGCACGCTGACTCGAGCTGTAATGTGTTGGTGCCTTGCCTCAGCAGGTTATCCAGTCAGCAAGCTGAAGCCAGAAGAAAATGCATGGAACACATAGGAGTTTTCAGGTGTATATTTGAGAGCATAGTGTTAACATGTGATACACAACATGAAGCGTGTGTACCAGGTGTTTCATAAGTAGGCATCCAATTTTTATAATAATAATAATAAGAAGAAACAAATTTGTATAATTTTAGTAATTTCTAACTTATTTTGTCATTTTAACAAAATAATTCAACATTCACTCGATAATATTGAACAATACCTGGAAACAGGGAAAATATTGAATAATACAGTATTAATGAATTAAAAATGTATACCTACGAAAGGAGAATTTACAGATACAGAATACAGAAATATTGTTTTTTTCATATACACTGTATATACACATCCAATAGTACATGAATGCAGGGCTAGTCACACAAAGGCAGAGCTGCTGTGGAGGCAGAATCTCATTGGTTGAGTTAAACCTCAATGGGCGTTAGCTAACTGGCATGAAACTTGAATGGAAAATAAGAAAATATATAAAATAGCAAAAATAGAAATAGAAAACATGAATGGTAATGACTTCTGTTTTCATTCACTCCTGACCACAACATTCATTAGTGGAATATCAGTGGGCTAGCTAACTAGCTTACCTAGCTAGCCATAAACTAGTAGGCTAACGTTATTTTGAACTTGGAAGGTCAGCTAGGCTAACTTAGATAACTTAGTTTGGTCTGGTTTCATTTTTTTTAGTTTGTAGTAGTAGGCTTCATATTATTAGCTAGCTCTTCTCTTACCACTTGTCTTTTTCATTGGACTTCACTTCAGTCTGACATTACTATCCAGAAAAACTGACATTTAACTCAAAAGAGAGAGAGGGGGTGACTGTATGCAATACTTCACCGCTTCCTGCAGAGGGCAGTAGAGTCCCAGAATGCGCATCAGAGTGAATCACTTCCTGTAGGTCAGAGGACACCAACATGGCCGCTGCCTGCCGATAACATTTATGCTTCAATGTTACAGTTACATGTCAAAATCAAACCCAAATGCGCCGTTTTCTTGCGGTTTGAGTAAACGTTTCACCTGGTGACCGGGAAGCACACCTTTTATCGCTTTTCGACGCTATCATGTTTCAGGTAATCAGCGGAAGGAGCGTCCCCGCGGTGCGGCTCCTCGCACCCAGGGGTGCCGTGCTCGTCGAGGCTGTCAGGGGCAGAAAGTCCCGCAGCGACCCGACGGCCAAGTCCAAAGTGGGGCGCATCAAAGTACCTCCTCCTGTCGACCCGGTGGAGATGGTGGTCCTCAGGGAAAGATTCACAGAATACGACTTGATTATGCGGGCGCTTCGGTATGTGAACATCACTGGCTGTCCCACACGTAACGTTACCGCGGGTTCGAATCCCGACTGGGGAAAGGGAATGAATAGCAGTCCGACCTGGGAGCTGCTGGGGGTTGTGTGCCTTGCTCAAGGGCGCAGAACTCTATCGTAGTTACGCGTTTTTAATCCTGCACCTTACATTACTTATTAAGGAATTACATTTTGCAACCTTGACATTTCTCTCTATATTTTGACTTGATTGAACTGAAAGACTCAATGTAGTTTAACGGTTGACCCCAGACCTGCTCTGTCTTGCTTAATGAAGTGACCCAGCCCTCTTCTGTGTTTCTCAGTATGGAGTTCAAGGAGGAGATGCTCCGAAAGCGGTATGAGGAGGAGACGGGCTCCCTGGCGGAGGAGAGAGCCAGACAGGAGGCGGAGGAGCATCGCTCCCTCATGGCCTTGAACCACGAGGAGAACCTCCGCATCCTCAACCTCAGGTGAGGAGACCGTTACCTGAAGGAGAAATCAAATTGGAAATCAAAATATTTATAGAGCGCTTTAAAGTGATTATCCACAAGATTCAGGGACAAAACATAAACGACAGGTTTTTAAGAGGAGCTCAGGATCCCCTCAAGCAGGAGAGGAAAGGGAAGAGATGCTTAAGATGCATAAGAGACACTTAGCTTGTGAAATGGTCGGATGTTGCCATAGGATTATCACTGTTTCAGCAGTGGAATGAAGCCTTGAAAATGAATGGAGTTTTATTGTGCTTCCCAGTAGCATCAACACTGGTCATCATCATGTTTCTGTTATTTCTCTGTTCTGTTTTGTCTGTGTCCTGATTCCGTGTCTCATATCACTTTTGGTGTTTTGGTGACAAAGACAAAAAATGAATTTATTGCATTACAAAAGTGGTGTGGATTACTCAGCTTTCCTCTGCATCTTTTAGACAACTGAGGATCCAGAAAGAAACTGAAGAGGCTGAGCTGAAGAAGAGGGAACAAGCCATTCGGCAAGAACAAGAAATGCAAGAGTTCATCAAAGAAAAAGAGAGGGAGATCTTGCAGTTACAGGTAAGATTCGTATTGACTCTCTGGTCTCACTGGAATGAGAGTTGTATGGGAAAGTAAAGCGGGTTGTACATTTAAAGGGGCCTTAAATAATCTATGCCCTTTATTGACCTCTACTGGCGACTGGTAGAATTGCAACACCGGTAGAACGTGCCTCCTCCTACACAAGCCTCTGGCACAGCTAGGGTTTAAGATGATGAAGTCTAGTGAACTTCATGGAAGATTTGTTGCATTCAAACACCCTTTTCAGCTGGTAAAAGGGAGAAACTGGTGTAAGATCACCTACCACTGTTGTATGTGCAGCAAATAAACATCCATTGTGGTTGTATTGCCAAATAGTTGTCTTACAGTTGGATCACTAATCAGATCTCTGGCTCGCTTTGACATCTTTTGACCCGAGTCCGGCGCAACTCAGACGTGTAACCATCTCCTCTCCACAGGAGGAAGCGAAGAACTTCATCACCTTGGAGAACCTGGATCAGCGTATTGAAGAGGCCCTGGACAATCCAAAGAATTATAACTTTGCCATCGACCGCGAGGGGAGAGTGGTCAAGCAGACGGTGCTGGAGTGAACCGAGTCGAGTGTCTCAGCAGGTAAACACACCGGACGGGACGGACGGCCACTCGTCAAACGAACTGCTACCAGGTCGGGGCTCCATCTCATCGATCCAGGGATGTCAGTTTTCTTCAAACTTCAAATACTGAAAAGACATTAGGTATAAGAAGGTTGTTACACCTATCATGGAAACAAATATGAGAATGAATTCTGTTTCACCAGCAGATGAATTTGAGTTTTGTATAAATTTCTTGACTGAAGTTGGTGATTGTTCTGATTGAAGTTTGTTGTATTTGATGTAAACCTCCGTGTCACCTTTGATATCATCTCACTTCATCGGTTTGGGTCGGACTTGCATTCTAAAATGGGTATTTTTGAAAAATACGATTATTGGCAATTCATCATTGGAAAACTATCAGCAAATACCTCCTGGTTTCACTTCAGTTTTTCAGTTTTCAGACAGCTACTGAAAAGCCAAATCACCTCCTGTTGTCCTTTATGATGATGATGGAGAAATTCACACATCTTATATTAAAGTAAAGCCTTTTACTTTGTAGACATTAACTGAGTCTCTTATCCAGAACAGCTTCCAATGTGTGAGCAGGCAGGGGTTCGGTGTCTTGCTCAAGCAGCTGTGACCTTTCCTTTCAACCACGATGCTGTCCGGCCGTCGTGTTAAGTTTTCAGGATTTGTCTTGGTGTCTGTTCATCTGTTGCCACAACATGAGCTTCCTCAGGTTTTCAGCCTCCAGTCAGAAAGCCTCCACAATTTCACCTATAAAAAGTAACGTCTGATGTGTCTTCAGTTTAGATTTTTATTTGCTCATGACCATAACTGTAAAATAAAGTAATGTATATCCTACTGCTGTTTCCACTGTGAGTCATTTAGAAGACATGAACAGGTTTGGGAGGAGACACTTGGAAACTGTCTACAAACTCATTTAGAGTCTCATCCAGAGTCAGCGAACTTTAGTTGTAAAATCAGAAGAATAGTATGGAAACTTCAGAATCAGTTGACTGATGTATGTACACTATTTTCTGAAGAAATAAGAGGATCCTAGATCAGATGTTCTCAACTGTGACAACATTTTTTATGTGAAGGTCCCATAAATAGATAGAAATTAGGACCCTGGATTTACTCGATTGTCTCCTGAGTTTTTTATTGCTGGTTATGATTGTGGTATTTGATATTTCATAACTATCCACACTAGCTGAGGAACAGTGGGGAGAGGAATGCCATTCATTCAGTCCAAGACAAATTGAAGGATTCCTCATTTTGCTGGGGACCCCCCTGATACGTCCCACCTTCCTGCACTGAACCATGCTGCCCTCTAGGAGGCGCCATGATCAGTCTTCCACGTTGTTCTGAGTGTTTACTGTAGGACAGGTATTAAGCCCCTCATGACAACCTGCTGCTAACCCTCTGTAATCCCCTCCAGACATGCAGGTGACGTGACGGTGAAGATCAACGGTGCTGAGATGAAGACTCAGAGAAAACCAAGCAGGCAATCTGTTGCCGTGGCAACACCGATGATACAGAGGAGTCAGGAATACGCAATGTTCCTTTGAGATCCATTTCAGTTAGTATGGATTTAAAAAGACAACAGCTTCATGATTTGAGGGGTTTTTGACATTGAAAACCTGGTCAAGTTTTCTGGTCATTTTCTCTTTAACTTACTGAATTGGTTGAAATCAGAGTGACCTCAACACTTTTACCCCCCCAGTCTACACCACATGAAGAGGGAGATTCTGCCCTTCATCTCCATCTCCTCTTCAAGAATGAAATGGGTTTTAACTGGTGCAATCATGATGAAGGGAGGGTCTTTAAATACATATTTTTTATAAATAGAAAAAACAAACTTCTGATTTTCTGAAAGTATAATATTGATTTGAGGTTATATTGGTGGTTGAGATACCTTTTATGTACCACTACATCACTGCCTTTATGTCGTGAGGTATATTAACTTTAATGCTTTGCTCACGGTGAGCGTGATTGGAGGTTAACAGGATTATTTGACTGTGGCAGTGAAGGTTCAGATTTAGCAGATTGAGAAGATGAAACTCTCAGCCCATCAACAGACCGTATCACGCTCGGTGCATTGGCACGGTGACCCTTTTTCAGCTGAGGACTCAAAAGAGAAATTGAAGTTGCCCCCCCCACCCCCAATTTGCTGTTCTCGTCTTGTAGCGCCAGACGTAGGCCTGCTTCTCCACGGGTTACAGATGATACGTCATCGTTTCAAAAAAGAAAAAAACAAGCTACTGGAGTAAACTGAGGAAATACTTTGGGGCAGGTTTCCTGTAATGGGTCAGTGAGTATGAGTGGTGGGAGAGGAAGAAACCTCACAGACCTTATACAACTAAATATCTTTTAATCAAATAAACTCTGATACACCACAACTGTTATTTATTTTCTTTTTATTTGGTGCAGCGGGTGAGATTAGACTGGCGTACATGTCTGAAGTGTTTTGTCTCGGCCCTAAGAGAGTATTGAAATAGACTGAAATCGTCTCCAGAGTACTCCATCCTGACGCTACTGATCAAACTACCTGAAGGTTTTGTCCTAAAGCACCTTGATACTGGCAATAAATACATTCACATAATACATGATGTGTGTGAGTGGAGGCAGACCGTAAACCAAACAACAACCTGCGTGAAATTCGTTCTGAAGCTTTTTCTCCTGAGCAACACCTTCGGATGGCGTTTTCACCCCGAGTCACCCAGTGGTCAGTGCCTTGCTCAAAGACACTTCAGCAGGACGTGTGGCTGCTGCCGCCCCGCGACCTGAGCTCAAGATCAGGAAGAATTTCACAGAGCTGCATCGAGAAGAGGATGGTATCTCAGGTTGTTTTGTTTCAGTTTCAACGTGTTAACAAGACTTCAGGTCGTCGTGAACCTGCTCGCTCCACGAGAAGTAGAACCGGATATAAAAAAATAACACTCACATTCACAACTCAGAACAAAAACACACATTTGACGTACAAATTTGTCGTACAAAAAGAGAAACTGTACGACCGACTTTTGTTAAAACTCCTATTGTGTGACGAGATGTGGCTCACATGTGACCAAGAAAAAAAAAGATTAGCACTCGACTGTTCAAGTATAGTAACTCAGGCATACGACACATTCACCACCGGGGCAGCTGATTGGCTCCTTCCGTGACCGATGCAGAACGTCACAGGACTTGATCGGATGTGATCGGATGTGATTTGGTTGGTTGGGGATCCAATGAAGGGCTGTGTGTCTCGCTTCTTTAGCTAGCGAGGCGTGTTCTTTATACGTGAGACCCCGCCCCCACCTCGCATTTTGGGGCCGCGTGATTGGCTGTTAAATGTGTCGATTAAGAAATCTGGTTGTTCAGCTGTCCGGGGTATTTCTCAAACCTCCTCTCGGCCTCCTCGCTGAAGGCATCACCTGGAGGGGAGGACAAGAAGCACAATAACCACATTATACTGATATCAAACTTTATCAAAGTTAGAAAAGTCATCATGAATGTCGATTCAAAACGATAAAATAACTAGAAATGAATTTAGATTTATATTTTACATCACCGTCTGGCACTTTTACTGGTTTCGATGGCTTACCGATGTGGCAGTTATGGAGCCAGATACGGTGACCATCATATTTGCAGTTGCATTTCATGGCGTTGTTGGTGAAGTCGCTCTCAGCCACTTCGGAGTTTGGATTTATCACAACCTGAAGGGGTTGTGATAAAAAACGGGCAGAAAAACAACATTAGCATGGTTAGCGTATGGTTAGAAAACACTCACATGAGGGAATATGGGACCCAGTGAAGGCTTTTCCATGTTGAGCCAGCAGTTAAAATGATGTGGGTCACATAGGGTTAATAATCTGCTTTAAATCTGTTTTATCATCCTGTAAATCCAGTCTTAAGAGACAAAACAAGCATTACAAAACAAGAATTGACATGAAATAATACATATTTTAGAGGCAAAAAATGTCATTTCATATCAAAGTGTGTGTGTGTCTGGAATTGGCCACTGGTAAGTTCCACATAACATCCTGTAACACACTTATGGACACTTATCCTCATAGTACCACATGTGCATCCATTTGTAGTACAGGCGGGTGTATGTGTATGTAGTTAGTGTCATGCTCTGCCCACTGAGCTGCACAGGGAATGGTGAGATGTGTTTATAGGTTCCTTGGTGTTTCTCTGTTTCACCCACACAGTATTTTTGTTTTAAACCCCTGGTGGTGTTCATGCCGTACCCACTGAGCTACGCAGGGCCACGGTAAGCCCGCTGCTCACCTGCAGAATGTAATTTCCAGGCTTGACGTCTGTGATGTCGATCCACTGGCAGTCGATGTCGTGGCGGTACAAATCCCAGCAGCCCACGGTGATGCCTTGATCGCCAAAGTTGGCACACTCGTAACGCTTGGAGACGCCTGGGGAGAAAGTAACGCCACACCCCAGAGTTAGAGTACACAACCAAAAAACTGATGTAATACGTGGAAGTTTACAACGGAGAGAGACAGGAAGGATGAGAGAGAGGAGGGTGACAGGCCAGATTCAAACCTCTTTGTATTGCAACGTGCTACGTGGCAAACTCCACCCATCTGGCGCCCTGAACAGACTAAAACAAACACTATTATTTGACCCAAACGTGAGCGGCGGTGGTGGCGGCGGCGGCGGCATGTCGGACTCACCCTCTTGGCAGTCGCTGTCCTCCAGGCAGAAACTGGCTTTGTGTCCCTCGGCCACTTTGCTCCCGTTGGCGTTCATCAGATCGTAGTGGGTGAAGATGTCCATGCTGTGGTAGTGGCTGTGTGGTGCAAGGGACAATTCACCATCAACAACTCAGAGCTTGGGGCCAAAGTTACATAAGCCACCATTTGAAAGTGAACTTGACTTCAACTCTCACAAAATGATTGATTGCACAAAACCCTTTTAAAGGGTTTTATTCCATCATTTGATAACTAATACTTTTAAAGAGGATCCTCTATATTTTAAAGGTACTGGATGACTTCAGCACCTTTGGCAGACTCATATCTTTTACAGTTTTACATTTTAATGTCATCCATCCTCCAGATACTTTATTATTGAAGATGGATTCCAATGTTTCTCCTCTCCTGTCTGAGAGGCTAAAGAATGTGAGGGAGGTTTCACTTCCCACTCTTTTTCCCACCAGTTTGAGCTCCTTCTTTATCAGCTGACTCAGAGGGTAGAAATGAATGGGAGGAGATCTACTGGACAGAGTTGTGATCTACTGGAAAGAGAAGAGAAGCAAGTCGTCCAAAGGCTTACAGCCCAGCTCTTGCAGTGGGCTGTAAATTTGGAAGGAACTCTATTAAAGTGATGTATAATTAATACAGAGTTAAGTATTGAATATTTACTCTTCAATATATATATTATTTAGTCTACTGTATTTTATCTGTATCCTATTCTTTGCTGCTGCAATTTCCTTTAAGGGATCAATAAACTTTATTATGAACTTAATCGTATGATGCATGTGGTAGGATTTGTACTATCATGATAGATTATGCACATCAGGCAGATTGGAGGCGGAGCAGCTCTGGAGGCAGAAATAATCTCATTGGTTGAGTTAAACCTCAGTGGGCGGAGCCAAAGAGCCACAGTGTTGCTGAAGCCTAGTTAAAAAGGGTAAGAGAGGAGCTAGCTAGCCTCTAGCCTAGCGTTCTGATACTAACTGAAAAAATGCTATGCAATTTAGAGTCATTACCGTTTATATTTTTTATTATGTTATATTTTATTTATATTTATTATTTTTGAGTTCCTTCTTTTTAGATTTTGATAGTTATTTCTACACTTGAGGAATGTTTGTGTAACTAATACTTCAATCTGTTAAAACCAGAGCTCTCCTCCTGAAACTGTTAACCTCCAAATAAAAGTGCATCCTGATGGACCCGGACTCCCGTCCCCCTCACCCATGGCAGGCGTGCCAGACCCACGAGTGGCGTCCAGCCTTCGGTCTGAAGTCCGCCCGGCCGATGTTGTGGATCTGGGAGGAGAAGCGGAGCAGGCGCCGGTGTCCGTAGGGCCAGTTGGCCTGGGCGGCAGACTTGGACAGGCAGTCCTCCTCGGCGGCGCAGTAGAGCATGTGGAGAGGACGGTCCTCAATGTAGACCGTCTGCTGGACCAGCGAGGCGTTCAGGACCAGGTCAGACGCCGCTGTACGCAGAGGCAGAGTAACAAACACTTCAACCACAAGGAATCTGTTCCCTCATCCATCCCTCATCTCTGGTTCTGCTGCTGGTTCTCTACTCTGACAGGTAGTTTTCATAATCCAGACTGATTCGACCCGAGACGACAGGTGAACACAGTTAACTACCTGGTAGGATAGAAAACCAGCAGGACTCTGGACCCCGAGGTCCGGATCTGAGGACCGCTGGTCTGGGCTGTCCACATGCTGTCACGCAACACACACCAGTAGCTCCCTGCCACCGCTGAGCGCAGGAATGCTGCACAGTGAATCATGATTCTCCTAATCTCGTTATGGTACCATATCAGAATCAAAATCACTGGAGAGATTTATTAACCTGTAGACTTTCAAAATAAAATGGTGCAAGAAGAACGGAGTGTACGGAGAGGATAATGACATCCACACAGTTGCACCAGCTGCTTTTACACTGCCAGGAATCTGATATTTAACTTAATTTAACTTAATAGCTCTTCGCCACATCAGTGAAAATCTGATTTGAGCTGGCAGAGTAAAAGCCACCTCAAACAGCCTCTATTGTCTCACTCAGTAGTTTCTCTGTTAACAGACTTGATATGGTTTGATCTTGTTTTTATTGGAGTTTGGTCGTCTCACCAGAATAGTTTACATTTATTTCTTCTTCTTTTCTTCCATTCCAAGAAATGGGACCCCTATTCTTTACACATTGAAGTACAACGGGAGCTCAACCCGTCTGCTACTCACTCTCAGAGCAGATGACTCCCGCGGCGAACTTTGCCGCCGACTTCTGACAGCTGACAGCTTTGTGATGCTGGCACTGACTCAGCGCCATCTCGTTCCCCGTGCACTTCACGCCGCTCAGAACCATGTCTGTCACGTTGCTGCTGTCCCAGTACCAGGTTTCCTTGGAGGAGGAGGTTTAACGGCAGACAGAAACAGAGTTAGGAGATGTGAACGATATGAAGGGACTCTGCGGGATGTCGTTGATGTGGACTGAATCGTTCACGATGTGGTGATTCTGTCCTGAACGGCAGATGTTCATGACTCATGTTGGCTCTTCATTGAGGACACATTGTTCCTCTGTTCATCACACGAGAGCAATAACTCACCTCACACTGGCAGGAATAATCCTGTTGCCTGTATATGAATACTGAGAGGCCACTCACTTACAATCCACTATAAATGAACCATAAATAACCACAGAAAGTATTTTTTGTATCGTTGACATTCAGTGTAGAATATTTCTTGCAATTATCTTGTATATTTGAAGAGTTGATTCACAAAATGCTTCATATCCATTTTGAAAAGAATCATTAACTTAAGTCCATCATATTTCTACTTAGAGGAAAAGTCCACCCTCGGGTCCTTCCACTGTTATCATCAATCTGTCAGTTATTTTATGTTGGTTTTACTTTTTTGTTGTACCCACTTTCCCTCATCCTGCCTCCTCTACTTCTACTTTAGTTATTCATCTACTACGTTTCCCAGAATGCCTTTCTACAACCCCCAGAGAACGGGCCTGAGTGTGTTGCATTCAGCTGTGGGTTATACGTGTAGGTGGGGAGAACAATATAAATAGTGACAGTAACAGCGAGACAGCGTGAGTTTTTCCAGTCAAGTTGCATTGCATTCTGGTCTATCCTGGTTACTGCATTGCATTCTGGTCTATCCTGTCTACTGTCGGTGGAGAAATTGGTCTCTCTCCTCTTCTCCGATGGATTTCCTCCTGTATGACTGTTGATCGTCGGTCTAGAAAGAAGCCCTTTGATTCTGATTGGCTGACACCAAAACCTGACAGTTACCATTGATGTTTTAGATCAATGAGACCTTTTCTGATATCAAACTCCACTGTAGCTGCTGGAAATATCAGCGTGAGGTACATGAGTTAAATGTTTTAGGGTGGAATTTTCCTTTACAATTATTAATATTTGCTTTAACTTTGTGCTATAAATCATTAAAGCACAGAACTAAAGAGTAGGTGTCACTCTTTCACAAGCTGGATATCATTTTGGACCACAACTCTTCATCTGTATCTCCGGTCCTACTTACAGTGATGGCATGCATGGAGTAGCCCAGCCCTAGCTGCCTGCAAACCACCATGGCTTCCTTTGTGGTCCAGCCTGTGCTGCACACTGTGCCCCACTTGGACCCAACCTGAACCTCCACCCGGCCCTCATAAGTGGTCCGGCCGCCCACTATCCGGATCTGCAGAAACGCCCTGCTGGAAGTCAGTGAGGGAACACACTTCCTGTCCTGTCTCTGAACTGTCTGAGCTGTTATTCAGGTCAGTGGGAGGTTTGGTGCTGAAGCAGCGGAGGGGTTAGTCACTACTCGGCCAGGTGGACGTCAACGTGGTTTCCAGATGAAGTCACCACCTGAATGGCTTTCCCTTTCAGGAGTTTGATACATGGTGGACCAGACCAGATCATGAGGTCCTTCCAACCATCTACTCCATACTAGATAATAACATATATAACATACTGTCATGTATGTTTAAGTATAATCCAAAAATATATTTAAAAATACCATTTTGGAAAATATATTAGCATGATAAATATTTTCAAGGAATATATTTGAACATTTTACCAATACTAGTATCAATTTAGTATTAGTAAAAAATATATTCAATATATTTATCAAATAATATATTCTTTAATGTGCACATATTAACTAATATGTGACAACTAATAATTAAAAAATCATATTTTTGGATATATGCACATGTGTGGTATTTAAAAACATATATACACAGTGGCCACTTCATAAGGTACCTCAGCTACAGCAGCTAACAGCAAGAACATGAAGCTACAAAGGACAACTGGATGATCAGTGAGTGGAGGAACGTTGCCTGGTCCGTAATGGTGTGGAGAAGGTTTTCGTGGTACACATTAGGCCGCTTGAGTACCGATGGAGCATCAAGCATGGATCTTTTCTGGCACCTTTTTAAATCCACATCTTGAAGAATTCAGGCTCGAGGGGGTCAGACTCAATGCTAGCTAGGTGTACCTAATAATGTGGCCACTGCACATGTCAGCATATTATATTTGGCATATGTCAAATATGCCAAAATGCATCTTAGTGGGTTAATAACCTACTTGCAGGCCATGGTTAGCGTAGCCCAAGCCCAGCTGCCTGCAGGCCACCATGGCCTCCTTGGTGCCCCAGCCCTCTCCACAGATCAGGCCCCAGCCCTGGGTCCCGTTGGAGTCCGAGCCCATCACCTCCACGCGGCCCTCGTAGCCAGTACGTCCTCCTGTGATCCGGATCTGCGTGGGCCAAAGGGGTTAGGAAGCGCCAAAGCAAAGCATAGATACACGTGGGCCGCGCAGGTACTGCTGGGTAAACTCTGTCAGCTGTATAAAGTTAACATGTGTTGATGTGTTTTATAGCCTGTTGACCGCAGGAAACAGACAAATACGAGTCAACACGGCTAACATCATGAAAAGCTCAAAATACAACACTGATGTTTGGATTTAAAAATGTGTCTTGGATTGGAAACTATAAAAACAGGATGAGTGTTTGTCCCGCTGAACCGGCCTCTGTGTATCTATACATGGAGAGTATGATCTGGTAAAATACTGTACAACCAGGCATGTTAAAGGCAAAAAACTTTCAGGAAAATAAGAAAAGTGCTTATTTTCTCGTTGACACCCATGTATCTTTTTAAAGTATCAATGGGTTTTTAGCAGTAAGAATGAAAGTCATCACAGAACCATGTACACTTTCTATTCAAGAAGGCAGCAGCGATAGCGATATGAAGCTGATATGAAGCGATATGAAGCTCCTTGTTTGTTGAGAGTGAAGATGTGAGATTGCTTGAAGACTTCCTGTCCGATGATGCTGTGTTTGTTAGGTCTAAATCTCACATCTTAGTTCAACCAGCCAAGAACGTTAGCGGAGCAAAACTTATTCACCTCAGTTTCATGAAAACCAGCAGATAAAGGGTAATGCAATACGGTTATCTACACAGCTCTCAGCAGCAAAACATTTGAAGATATGGAGATAAAACATCAATGGATCAATCAACAGTTTTGGTAACTAAAGGTAAAAGGTGTAACTGAAGTGGTTCAGGTCTGACCGAGTTCTCCAGGCCCGTGTAGGGCACGTTGCAGCGCACGGCGGCGTCCTCCGTGTGCTGGCAGTCCTCCGCCGTGATGTTCTTAAAGGGACAGTTCCAGATGGACTTCTCCACGCCGAGGCACCTCACCTCGTTCATGTAGATGGGGCCCATTCCTAGACGGACAGACAGGCAGACAGACAGGCAGACAGGCAGGCAGACAGACAGGCAGGCAGACAGACAGACAGACAGACAGACAGACAGACAGACAGAGAGGCAGACTTTAAAGACATTTGGTTGTGATATTTGTGTGATTCTTAATGCTTTCTTGTTTTCTGTACCTTTCAGAACAGATGTGCCTTTCAAAATAAAAGTACCCCTTGAAACTCTTATTTTTCAACCTTTATTGATACGAGGCAGGTTTGCTGAGTATTTCCTGCTCTTTGTCAGCAACACCCTGGTTTACAATCACGCGATACTCCTGCCTCTGCTCTCTCGCAGCCCCGTAACCATGGCAACACGAGATGATGCATTATATAATTCCCGTGAAAGGAATTCCTTCAGTGGTGCGCTTCAGTTTTCCAACTTCTGTGACGTCTGGGAATGTTTCCGAGTGCAGCGGTCTAAAATCCATCTGAGCACACAGCAGGTACGCTGCTCCCTCAAAGAGATCCTGTGATGAGCCTCTTCGGATGACTTCCTCTGCGGTAGGAAACATAACGTACACACACGAGAACGGACATCCACGCCCAGCATTTCAATGAAGCGCCCTTCAAAAGACCGGTTGTTTCTTGAGTGGACAGGACCGACCTCGAGGCGGTACACACCTCCGTGTTCTCGGGGAATCAAACCTGAGACCTTTTGGTGACGGGGGACAACTCTCTCTAACCACTGGAGCTCGCAGCTGCACACGTGTAGGCAAGCACACACTCATGTATGCGCACAAATACACACACTTTGAAGCAGCTCCTGGAGCGTGGCTGCACACGGCGGTCACAAGTTTAAAAGCGAGTCTAATCCAGCCGTAATTCATTCACAAGCAGACGTGCAGATGTCTGCACACCCACCCCGCCCACACACACACACGCACACGCACGCACACACACACACACACACACACACACACACACACACACACACACACACACACACACACACACACACACACACACACACACACACACACACACACACACACACACACACACACACACTACTTCATTCAGCTTCATGGTGACCATCCTACAGCCAACATTCAGTCTGGAATTTGAGGCAGATTCACTTTTCAGCCAAATTTCTAAACTGGCTTCTAACCAAATGGCTTCTCCAAAGAAATGTATCTGTAGGCAACTGTGTGTGTGTGTGTGTGTGTGTGTGTGTGTGTGTGTGTGTGTGTGTGTGTGTGTGGTTTTTTTGAGAAATCCATCATTAGAAAAAGGTGACGCCTATAGAGTTTTGAATGTTATTAAAGTTATTGGCTATCTGGAGTCCGTAGATACGATAAGATAAGACTACGTAACATCTTATCTCATCTATGTAAAGATTAAAAATATTTAGTAATGAACATTCGGTGGCAATTTATTTCCAAAATGGATAAATAACCTTTCAGAATGAAGTCTTTCATTTCCAATAACTTTGTGCAAAATGTCCAGAAAGAGTCATTTTCTTTCAGATAAGAAAATCTGTTCATGTGGAGGCCAGGAGGCTTTAAGGCTGAACTTAGATTCACCATTTTGAAGTGAAATGATCCATAACTCATCTTGAGTAACACAGATGGTTCTCTGTACTCGTACATGCCTGGCTGATACTCAGGAATCAGAAATACTCTCATTGAAAAAGTACTTTCTCATAGAGTACTATACTAGAGGATAGAGAACCATCTTCCCATCTCATGATCAGGGAAGCAGTGGAGGGTAAAACCACCTACATTTCTTTCTTTCATTCTTTCTTTTGTTCTCTCTTTCTTTCTTTCATACAGCATTCCTTAACTTCTTAACGTGCTCCAAACGAGGAGTCCTTGCAGGAATGTTGTGTTTTGCGAGGGCAGATTGTCAGTGCTCTGGGGGAGCTGACCTGAGATCAGAGATTAGACATCTGAAGACTAAGTACAGATGCTGCTGCTGATCATTAATAAGAACAATACCAATACTAATAATACATTAATAAATATATATATTATTAAAATGATAATAAAGTAATAATAATAACAGATCTTTGTTAAAATGTGTGTTTTATGTGTGACAGAAACCTGCTCCTCTAACCTTGTCCCATGCGGGCTCCGGTAAGAGCCTCCTTGGCGCTGCCGAAGCCGAGCCCCCTGCAGACCACGCTGGCGGACTGCAGGCTCCAGCGGTCGTCACACACCGTCCCCCACTCGCTGTTCCTCAGCACCTCCACCCGGCCCTCGCCCAGCTTGGCTCCGCCCTTCAGCCTCACGTTGCTCTGGGGGTCAGAGAGACGGAGACAATGAAGTTCAATGTTTTTTTCAGTTTTTTCTTTTTTTATGAATGCTACCTATTTAGCGCCTGCCAGCTAGCCGTGTTAACTAATGTAACATGTTGTTAAAGCGTTATGAAAGGAAACACCAAAGCAGCGGGAAAAAAAAGGATTTGCTTGTTCAAAACTTTGTAGCTGCAGACTGCTACATGGATCTGGCTCCGCCCATCTGACCAAATATTGGCCAGACAACATGATTGGCTGATATATAATAAAGGGCCAATATCAGCCTGATATATCGGTCTAACCCTGTTTGAAACACAACTATGAGGTTAGTGATGAATCTAGCCTGAAGCTAACAGGGAATATTTCCAGCGGGGTCGAGGAAAGTTGTTTTCCCCACTAACAGCTAAGGGTAAAAAAAGCCCAGGGAGGCTGATCCCAAGTCAGCGCTTGAGGGTGACCAGAGCCCTGCCCTGTCATCAGCTGTCCTGTAATTAAAAGATACTTTACCGAAGTTTTCATTTTCTTCTTCAAGGCTCTGTTGTGTGTGTACTGCGGCCCCGGTATGCAGCTGACGACGGCCGGCATGCCGCCCTCGCAGGACGTGGTGGCGTTGGGTTTGGTGAACTCCAGGGGGCAGGCTGCCAGGTGGACCTCTGTCCCCGTACAGGCCACTGAGTGGATGTGGTAGTAGTTCTTCTGACGCTCCAAATACAGCCTGTAGGGTACAGAGAGGAGCGGGACGCTGCATGAATGGATGGATAAATGAATACTTCAAATTAAAAGCGTGACAGTGACAAATTTTAAAAAGTGCACATGGAAATTATATTTTCCTGTCTCAGAATGAATGAACCAATGAATGAATGAATGAATGAATGGGCTACACAATCCTTCTGCTCTACAAAGTAAAAGTTGCTTCTGAAAATACGCTTTGTGTTTGTTTCAGGTCGTTACAACTCACACCCTTCAGTCCATGTTACAGTTAAAATATGAGTCACTTCACACAGAATATCACTTCACAAACATCAAAACAACACGACCATTACTGTTGGACAAAAGATCATATTCACTGTGTTGAGGGGCCCAAAATATGAGAGGCTAAATGTGTGTTCAGTTCAAACAATAAACAATTTGTCATCTGGAAATTAATTCAAACTGTGAAACTATTTATTCAAACTTTTCTGTAGCCAAAATGTGTCCAGAATCGTTTTAAAGATTATTCTACTGAAATAAGAACTTCCAGTAAATATTGCAGGAAGTTTTTGTTGGACTGGGTTTCAGGTTTTTTTGATCTCAAAGTTATGGACGTTCTCCCAACACCCACATGGGCAGGCGGCCATTTTAATAAGGGAAGTAGTGAAGGTGAAGGTGAAGGTGATGTCTGTTTGGATTCCTGGTTAATCCAACACACTGGATAAATAACAGGTTTGTCTAATCCAACACAGTTCACCACCCGCTGAAGTGACAGTGCATGTGGAGCAGCGTGTGTGTTATTCTGCCCATATGAATTTACCCATTGAATCGGTTTTCCTCGGATTACCTTTTGCCAGAGTCGCTCTGTTTAGACTTAGAGTTAGCTTTAGCTTTGGATGTCTGCCTGCAAGGTAAACATCGGTTAGACTGAGCAGTTAGGGGGAAAATGAACTGATGAACAGACAAAGGTTGATGATGATGATGCACACTTACAGACAACGGAAACTGGAGCTGCACTCTTAGAAAAGTTTGTGTCATTTTCAACACACACACGTTAAACATCTATCCACATTGGTGCTACAAAATATCTGGAAAAGTAACTGCAACTGTAACTGTAACTGTAACTGTAACTGTTGTTGCCCCAACTAGAGACACAGATGTTGAAAAGGACACATCCTTCTGAAGAGTGTATATAAACACACCATGTGATGTAAGTTATCAGCAGATCCTCACATGACACATACAGGACAATCATCAACACATTGATTAGTACCAACTATGTTATTCTGATCGGACTAAGAGATGAAAGAAATGTTGATGTGAACCTCAAGTTACCACATCGACTTTGTTTCCCTTATGGCATTTCTTTTGACTTGTGGGTGGGATGCAGGTAAATGAGAAATGAGTCTCTCATGCTGTGACAGAACCTCAAATACCCTCAAATACCCTGCTCTGCTCCTCATGTCCAGACCTGGGGCAAATAGCATTTGGGTCAATTATCTTCTTTAGTTTTAACCTATTTGGAGCAGGAAAACATGTGACTATAATCGGCCTGGGAAGGTTAGTGGTTCAATATGTTCTTAAAAACATGAAGAATTTAGGATGTTTTCAGTTTGAGGACCTTGGAGCAGCTGATGGGCGGGGCCTCACCACACCAGGACAAATGAAACAACATCAGGTAAGTTGACGATCACAGAAATATAAGAGATTTACCACAATTATCTACATTCCTGTGATTACCAAAACGTCCTGACACTCATTGTCCTACGTGGCTAACCCCACCCACCTGGTACTCCAAGCAGCCCAAAACAAATGCTACCAGACCCAGGTCTGTTCTTGTCATGAGGCCTGTGGCCATTTCAGTCTAAGAACCCAGGATGTCAGCTACTGACCTCCTCCAAGTGGCATGCCATAATAGAGAATAGGGTTTCCAGCTGTTGCATCAGATTAGATGAACTAATCCATGGAAACATGAAGCCACTCACACAGCACAGACCAACATCTGTCCCATTAAAACGGCATTAAAGGATCCAAATGATGATAAACACCCAATGGTTTGTTAATGTTGACAGTGTCTCTCACCAAAGTCACAAAGATGAATTATTGTACTTTTATTGTATTTGGTGTTCAAACTAGTAGCGTCAGTACGATCTGTGCCATGTTAGTGGAAATATGACAGAAGAGAAAACAAACCCAAAACACATGAAAATAAAGTGAACCTCCATGAATTCTACCTTCTAGAACATCACATAACACAACCCATCCACATGCTGCATACACCAGTTACACCAGAGAGGGGTCTATCTAGAGACATGACTACTCTCTACATCTACAGGAAACCCACTGTCAGACCCTCAGAGCGTAGAGGAGGTGGACGCTGGGTTGTCCTACAATATACCTTCCACCGGCCGAAACATTAACCTTTGGCTTGGAGACCTTCTCCGCTGCTCGCTTTCTCAGACGCCTGCAACGGTGAAACAGTCAAATTCCATCACATACAGGGGAGAGACGCAAGCACACACACACACACACACACACACACACACACACACACACACACACACACACACACACACACAGAGTCGACAGAAACACACGTTTTGCACGTGCACACATCTCTGTAAAGTCGGTCCCTGTAGGTTTCACTTCAATGAATAACATTTTTGACATTCCTCAGGTCTGCAGAGCTCAAATGACCGAGCTGCTTCAGGTCGCCAGCATGTGATGACAAACACAATTACACAAGTATTTCAACCATCCGAACCTCCAGTCGGCCGAGGAGTTTCACTACGGAGCTGCAACACCACATAGTAACTATGTGTTAAAGGTATCGGGACAAATCAGCCGTTTTCATCATGGAAATGCCATCAGTACTTTTATTTTGAAGCCCTCTGCGACTTGATATCGGCCCAATCCTGTTAGAAACATCTATTATTTGAAGCTGCTGGAGTAAAAACTAAGCCTGGATTCTGTTTTCTGAAGGGGTCAGACATGTTTTTTATTCTCCATCTTCAAGTCCTGCACACACACACACACACACACACACACACACACACACACACACACACACACACACACACACACACACACCAGCAGCTGAGAAGCCTGAAAACACTTTGTCAACGCAGAACAATTCCACTACTGATGCATGCAACTTGGCTGCACTCCAGTTGTTGTACTCTGTGCGTTGTGGAAATGCTGACCAGGACCAAACCCCCCCCCCCGAGCCATCACACTCACACACACACACACACACACACACACACACACACACACACACACACACACACACCCACCATTCCCCTGAGCCCCAGCCTTCACACACGACTGAGAGAAAACACACGTTTGCCCTCGTACTACTGTGAACCATCTGCACAAGACGAACAGAAAGCCCTTGGACTGGAGCGAGGTCTGGAATGTGAGCGGCCATACTGGAAGGCTGTACTGGGGAGAGGACCTGGAGGTCTGAGAGCCCACCGGCCAGATCCCGACCAGATCCCTGTCCTCCCGACCAGATCCCTGTCCTCATTCACCACCACGTCATCACACATTTCATCAGAACTACAACCCATGATTTCTTACTTGTGGTAATTGGGTCATGAAATGTTTAAGCACCACTTTATATTGTATATATATACTTTCTATTCTTGTCATCTGTACAGTAAACCAGCTTTGGTGCGTCATTCAGATTCTGTTTTAAACTCTTATTTTGGTGATTTTCATGTTCTCTGTGGGTTGAGGAATTCAGAACCTCATTGGATAAACTCAAAAATGTACCATGGTCAAAACAAAAAGTGTCTGTCTTTGTTCCTTAAAAGGTTTTTGGAACATGTTGGAAATACAAGGTTTGCCTCCGACAGTGAGTAATCTAGTATTTTGAGCCTTGAGTTAACCATCACAAAGCGCTGCGGACACAAAAAAAAAAACACACTGCTGGTCGGTAATTTTCCATCACTGCAGGCGGTTAACAATGTTCTCCACAGCTTCCTCTGTAAAGTAACCAACAACAAAAAAAACGAGAACGCTCAAAAAATGACCCAAAAGAAACGTCATCTGTCTATCGCTGGATAAACAACAACATCCTCCGGAGAGGAAAAGCAAACGGAGACTCATCTAAATGCTTCTGCCTGGCTGATGGGACGGTTGATATCCAGAGTATCAGAGTATCAGAGTATCAGAGTATCAGAGTATCAGAGTATCAGAGTATCAGAGTATCAGAGTATCAGTCGCTGTCATGTCCAGTGTTTATCTGACAGGCTGAGAGTCGGCTTGTGGTCTGGCCAGACTCAGACATCCCATTCTGACTGTTTGAGAAAGTTGTGAATGAAAAGTGAATGTGTTCTTTCTTGGCCGCTAATTTCCACTTCTGCTACCGGGAACCAAACCATCAACCTTCCCCTGACCAACCTGCTAACATGAGAAAAACCTTGTAGAAGTTGCACCTTTCTGGCTCATTGCTTCTCACCTTGACTGGAGGAGGATCATATTACTAATACATAACAGCGTACAAAGCTTTTCTCTGGGCCAATCACAGCGCGGTATTGGATGTCCAGAGTTCTGGACTTGAACTTTTAGAAATTGTTAAAATCATTTTCAGTATTTTTCCGTTCTTTCCAGACCTGCTAAGGAGCCATGGAGACAGGAAATTTGTTCAAATGAAAGTGTGGTGTCAGGTTTGGACTTTTCTCCTTCTCCACCCACAGGAAGTGATGAACTGAAATTTAATAGTTTCCTACACAGCAGTGAGGCCCCAGAGAAAGCTGGACTCAGCAGCATCACACACCAACCTGGGTGCTGTGTGCAGTTCACTGACGTTTTCAGAATTCAGAATTTCTGGGTACTGAAGTTGCAATTTTTCAAACTCTCACCGCCAACGCGTGAAGTTGCTTAGTGCAGCTTTGACAAAACCAGGAAGTCGGGAGAGTCACTTACTTGTAGAAGGCCTTGTTGACTTTCCTCTCGTGGGGGAATCCCAGCATGCCGCAGACCACTCGGGTGTTTTTCACCGTCCAGCCCAGGTCGCAGATCTGCGCCCAGCTGTCCTTGTACTTCACCTCCACCACGCCCTCCATGATGGGCATCTTCTTTTTCGCCATGGCAACCACGGGCTGGAGTCGCACCTCCTCCACCTTGTTCTCGTCGACGTGCGCCTGGAGGGGCCAATCAGGACGGCTGTCAGCTCGCTTTCACTTCAATCAATTCAAGTACTGTACTGTACTGTGGCGGGAAATCCCTCCTTAACTCAGTTTACCCACTTTTCAGACAGACATAAATCCTTATGATGTAACTTCATAGTACACATGATAGTGAGTGATATCAAAGTGATGTGAGTTATATGAGGAAGGAATCTTTTAAGGGGAAAAAGAAAAAGAAATTCATGTTTTTTCTGGGAGATTTGTATCGTAATGGTGCTGTTTGACTGATTAGAGGTCACACACACACACAGACACAGAGACACACACACACACACACACACACACACACACACACACATGCATATCTGTTGCCTGTGGACTGTGGGATTCATCTCATCCTGACCACAGCTATTAAACACAGGCGACCCGGTGAGTCAGAACCATTACAGAGTCATTTTGGATGCAGGGAGCTAATCCACTCGCTAGCAGCTCATAAGTGGTGAACGTGACTCTCTCTGACCGCCAGCTCTGCGCTGAGTCACTTCAGTTGTGGTCGAGTGGAAAAGAAGCTGGCCGGGGTCTTGGATTGTAGTCTGGACGCCATATTTGACAAAGCCGGCAACAACAGGCTGAAACGGGGAGAAACTCTTACGAAACCCTTTTCTCTTCCAGTAGCGGGGATACCTCGTCCAATCAAACTTCAGAGTTCAAGCTCTTCCCAGTGATCTGTGGACACAAGCCACCGGTCTGACCTCGTTCACCTCCAAACCGGTCGCCCATAAAAATTGGACAGCGAAGAAGAAAAGCAGAAGACGGCGGACAGCTGGGAACTGCAGCGCTGGTGTCACACCCACCGAGCTTTATATTGGTCAATTTAAAATGTCCTTTTTTAAACCTTTATTGATCCATGGAGGGTTTGCTGGGTGTACCTGCTCCAGTACAACCAGTACAACCAGTCTTCACCCTGTTGGCCACTGAGCTGCTGAAAGAGGCAGCATCTTCCCAGCCCAGTTTCCCGGTCGGTCCAGGGGTCTCATATCACCTGAATCTGCCAAAGGATGTGCTACCACGGTCTGTTGTGCAGGTTTAGTCAGTAACCTTTCCACAGACTACATCACCCCAAGATAACAAACCTTCTGCTTTTCATGGGTTTGGGCACATGGTATAGACCAGCGCTAATGAACACCACGTGTTGAGTAGAGCAGCGACAGGAGTTAAACGAGGTGTTAAAAGGCTCCCATGTGGCCTCATAGAGATATAGGCTGTGGAGCAGTAGCACCCTGGTAGCGAGAACAGGATTCACAGCCTTAGAACAACTTAGCCCGACTAACTCAGAACTAGCGAGACACTAACTGAAGAAATAGCGTTAAAAGTCTCACACGGACCGACAAGATCAAGTCGGGTTGTGGTAACTCACATCGATGACGTTGGATTCCACGAAGCCGGGAATCTTCTCGTCTTTGCACACGACTCCGGCGTCTTCGTCGTGGGTACAGTCACTGTTGCCCCAGCCGCGGGACTTGCAGAGTTCGATGCTCTTCTCGCCTCCGTTGCACAGCACGTTGTCCAGCCAGATCTTCCCTGCACAGAAAACAAGACAGTCAGTGAGGCTGCAGCACAAACCCAGGCCTAGGGAAGCCTAGCAGGAGCACACTGAAGCTTAGTCTTCAGTTGTAGTCCAGGAGATCCACTTCAATGTTTGAGGATTTCTTATTTTACCATATTCTGCTAAGATGTTTCCAATTTTGAGACTATTCAGGTGGCTGGGAAGTCAATCAAGCGCTCCTCAAGTCGGTCAAATATGTGAAACAAATGTCTTGTGTATTTGTGTCTGTACAGAACAGTTGTACTGACGTTTTGGCAAATAATTCATAGTGTTTGGTTTAACCTCCTTGGAGGGCCAGGTGGGTGGGGCTTGCCAAATAGGAGGGTTATTAAACATCAATATGGGATTCTTCTCTGTGATTGGAAAATGGATGTAAATACAAATACCACAGGGTGTCTACAAGTTTCATCAACTTAAATTAAGACTTTTTAATGCCAGTTTCACATTTGAAAAAAAATGAAAACCATTAAAAACCTTTAAAAAAGAATGTAAGACTTAATGGTCTGTATTTAACATATTCAAGACCTTGAGGTTTGATAGTGGACTTTAAGGCCCCCTGCACCATTCACCCCTGTCTGATCACATCTATCACCAGGCATCACGTACCAACAGTGTATTACAGCTGTAACTGAACCCAGGTCAGCGGCCGACGCGACTCTCACCTTGGCCCTTGCCGTATTTGGCGCTGTGGGTCCAACCGGTGGCCGAGACGAAGCCCAGCTGGCGGCAGAGCACGTTGGCGTTGGCCAGCGAGAAGTCGTCATCACAGATGGTGCCCCACTCGCCCTTGTAGAAGACCTCGATCCGCCCCTCGTTGTGCTTCCGGGGGTATCCGACCAGCCTGAACCTGAGGCGCTCGGTCTGGGGCTGAGGGGAGGGCGTGGGCGTGGGCGTCGGCTTGGGCGTGGGCGTGGCGGAGGGTGCTGGTGGCCGGGTGGTCTGGGCCAAGCAGCAAGGCAGCAACACCCCAAACAGAAGGCTGACGGCTAACTGCTGCCTGGACTCCATCATCACTTCAGCTGCACATACAGGAGAAGCACAGCGAGGTTGAGTCGAGCGCCAGCAGGAGTCTGTTGTTGTTTCAGCTTCTCCGTAAAATCTAAATCATCCTGGCCACATTTTTCACAAGATGTCATCATCGGTTTAGAAGGTGAGTAACACGGAGCCCAGCCTCTCCATGTGTTTCAGATAAACCGAGAGAACAAAATATCAGGAACGCCGGCTGTTCCCAATTCATTCACCAGGTGAAGCCAGGATTCACTTTGACTCTACCGACATGGATTACACAGAGAGGACAACAAAATATTTTGTAACTGTATAGAAAAATAGTGTTTTAATTGTAAAGCAAAGGAGACTAACCTTTTCATCCACTGGCCACAACAGTTTAAATGGACGCTTCCACTATTTTACCACACAAATAGGTTGTCAGAATATAAGAGGACCTCCAGAAGACACTTGGTTACCTGTCAATATATTCCTAAAAGTCAAGGCTCAATATATCTCGCAGGGCAGCCGGAGCCGAAACCAACGGGGCTTAAACAAAGGAGCTGAGAACATGCACAGCACATGGAAGCAGGGCTGCTGCAGGAGTTTGATTCAAACCATCTGGTCGGTGTTGACTTGGCTCTCACAGGGGGGGAATAACAGGGGTTTTTAAATGTATCAGCAAAATCATTATGACAAAGAAGGATAGTTAGACGGTCATGATACTGAGTCTGGTGATACTGATGATACTGATGGAGTCTAGTGGAGTCTGATGATACTGATGGAGTCTGATGGAGTCTGGTGATACTGATGGAGTCTGGTGGTACTGATGGAGTCTGGTGATACTGATGGAGTCTGGTGGTACTGATGGAGTCTGGTGATACTGATGGAATCTGGTGGTACTGATGGAGTCTGATGATCTGCTCTGAAGGTCTCAGACTACTTATGTAATTAAGAAGTGTGTCCTTTTGGTTAATAGGTAACAAAGGTAACAAGCTCTACCAGCATGTGGAAGCTTAACATTTGTCTATGTGTTAATAAATATATATTTTTAATAAATAACACATTTCTGTAAAAACAATGTGACTATTTTCACCCCCGAAAGGCTCTGATGGACCATTCTGGTATTTCTGATCCACTTGACCCAACAAGGCACCCTTACCCTGGAAAATCTCTGAAATGTTCAATCCCCTTTTCTTAAAGCTTCCTGTACAGCTCTATTAGCGACTGAGCGCTGCATAGGCCCGCTATTGATAACCTGACAGCTCCACTCCTTCTTCGAGACTCAGGCTTTTAGCAGGCGGGGGGTTGTTCCTCCAGACACACAGATACAGTAGTGTGGTGTGTTTGTCCAGAAAACCACAAACTGAAGTTTCCCTTTTCCAAAACATGCCTGAGACTGACTGCATCGTCTGAGACCAATTTCACAGCGCACAGCAGGGACACACACGTTCACACTGGAGGCATGGAAGGCCGATGCCAATACCGATATTTTTAGACTGAAGACAGACGAGTGTTTCCCCCAGACGTTTATTCTCGTCAGGGTGGAAAAGCCTCTCAGACAGCACAGGGACATTAAAACTCTCCATCGAAACCTGGCTTCATTCTAGACCCTCCATTTTGCACCGACGCTCAAAATTCAGTTCCAGTGTTCAAGAAATCCACTGTAGAAGAAGAAGAGATACCAATTTTAGATGTGGCAGCAGCCAAGATAGACCAGAATGCAATGCAGCCACGAGACATGTTGTGTTTTGAATTGGGGTGCAAGTATGATCATAGACACGTAACAATGTCGGATAGCTAGCTATATTTATATGCCCACCTGTGGTTGAAAGCAACAAGTTCGGGCGCGTTATCGCAGTGTTGTCGAAAGGCATTCTGGGAAATGTAGGAAATCACTAAGTGGACGAAGCAGCAACATATTGAACATCACAGATTGGTGATATTTAACAGTGTAAGGGTGTGAGGGTTCCCTTTAAGGCAGGGTGACCCACTGCACAGTCAATGGTAGGGGAAGCTGTGGGATCCTTCACTCCTTTAGATGAAGAATCAATTTACAGAAAACATTTCAATAAATAAATAAAACAGTAAATGAAACTAAAGCCGTGGTCAGGGAGGATGACAGGACTGGCCAATACACCACAAGGGCCAATATCGGCCCTTTTGCTGCTGATATATCGGTCTAACCCTAATTCACACTCACTCTCTCTCTCTCTCACACATTCAGCTGTTTCCCTTCCCCTCTCGCCCCTCGCTGAGGCAGAGACTCCCCATACCAATGTGCTCATGGGTCAGGTCGTGTGAAAGGAGCAAATCAACCAGGCAGAAATTCTCCAGATCAGCACGGCTCTGCTCTGACTGCGGCATGGTTCGGCCACTCCGGTCATCATGGTGTCTTAGCCCACCACGCTACATGCACTCATCCCCACCACACCACGCACGAATCCCCCAACACGTTTGCTAACCGGTACCAGAACTCTGCAACTCGCTGTTTTTCTTTTTGTAAACTGAAACCAACTGGGAGTGATATATCTCCTTGAAATTTTTAAAAGCTTTGACTGCCTACTGCAGGACATTGTCCTCAGAGGAACTCTTCACCAAACAAGTGAACATGGACATCAGCCACAGCACAGGGAAGTGGAGGATGGAGGAAGCGGGATGAAAGATAAGCTGGATGCATCAGCGTTCAGATGAAGTGTTGGACTGACAAAAGCAAAGCAATATTTCAAAAGGTCCAGGGAAAAAGTGAGGGAGTTCACATGGTGATCACATCTTTCCCAGAGTTTGGATTATTTAGTTTAGTAGCACAAGATAAATATCTAAAACTAAACAACATAGCCATGAAATCTTTCCCCGAGGCAATAGTGAAAGTTTCTGTTCTGATCTGCATGGCTGCTTCCATTGCTAGATTCACACACCAGCAGCCTGACCCATCATCAGGGGATCACATTATGGCACCAGGTGGTCCTGTGGAAGCAGCTCATACTCCTCTCCAGCTCACTATTTGGCAAAGGGAAAATATTCTGCGTCCTGTTGAAACTAATCTCCAATATTCTGCCTCCTGAAAGTATCAATAGTTTAAAAAGGGTTTTATTTCATGTGAAGCAACATTATTGCGCAATGCTGCCTTCGCGTTATCAAGCCTTGTGCAGTATAAACACTGTTCAATAACAACCAGACCATAATATAATATATAGTATTATATCTGGCTTGCTGTTGGTCTTTTCTTCCAAATAAGCGAGTTTGAAAGTTGAATCACTTTTTAAAAATAGTTGAGTAACTTTCCCAAACTAAATCACGACTTTCCTCGGTTGATAACCCCGCGAACTTTATTACCCACTTTATTTCCTTACCTTATGTGTCCAGTATTAGGAGGTTATAACGGTTTCACTGAGGGGGGGGGCGATTTTTTTTGTTTATCCAGAGGTTCATCAACGAAAACCCCTGAGACAGCGGACAGATAAATATCCCAAACTTGCGCTAATTCATCTCCCCAATAAAAAAGGATCCAATTTGCGGGCAGAGGTCCACCTAACAGCCAATTACGCCTTTCAGCCTTGCCGTCTGTAAATTGCCAGCTGTACAGCCCTCACTGAGGGAGGAGGAGGAGAGAGAGGAGGGACTTGTGGACGTAAAGGGGGCTGGGTTTATTCCCTGGAAAGACACTGCCTCTTTCATACACGGGTCTCTAACAGGGGTTCTCTCTTGCATAACGCAAAAATTTAGATTTAACTTAGAAAAAAAAACAGGAGAAGTTTTGCAAATGACAATGTAAGATTTTCCCTAATGAAAAATCCCTATAATATTCCTGTAGGGACTGCTAGTGTCTGCGGTATCAGTAGTGAGTGTGTAGTGATATTTATGACCTCCTATGGTATAATATTCCTATAGTTTGTAAATAGTCTAAATAGTAACTCAAAACAGAAGAACTGGTCACAAGGTCACGAGGATCAGAATAGTGTGCATTTAATTTCAGTAAGACATTTGAAAACACTCATAAAAAAGGTACATTTTCTTTGCAATGCGGGAAACCAGAGACTGACTGAGATGCTCACACATCTTCAATACAAGAAAACATTACAGGCACTTTAGTTTCAATTTGAAGAACCACTAAACCTGAACAACCCAACAAACTGTGTCCCAACTGAGTTTAAACAGCTTTGTCTTCTACAACACAATAAATAGTTTATGATTTATGGTCCCTGCACTCCCTTCCACGTGTTATCGGCTGTAAAAATGCTAAAAATTCAACCGTGTGCTTCTCTACAGGTTATTAAACAAACTGATCACATGAAGCCATTAATCAAAATGATTGGATAACAGACACACTGACACCTCCTGGTGGGTTCAGTTCATTCTACCCTGCTACACTCCTGAAGAGCCTAAGGAGGCAGACTGATCAATAAGGATGGATGATTTCCCACCATGAAAACTGTTAAAGAGTACTGACCTTTAGTCTGACAGATCAGTGGTTCTCCATCCAGTCCTCAGGGACCCCTGGATGGGGAACCACTGTGATAGAGCACCAACGATCTATAGACTCAACTGGTTTGGGGTCATTGGACAAAAATAATACACCACTCCATTAGAGATCTAATATCTGTTCTTGATTCCTGTCATATCTGAGTCATTAGGTATTGTAACAGTACAATAAGTCCATCTTTGGATACAAGCAGAAACAATTCACACATATACAATCATCCTGTATATAGAAACTAACAGTTGAAGCATGAGCCTGACGCAACAGGTGACCTTCTGTGGTGATGCTGAACAGACATTTGGTTGAAGAGCACCAGGTGGGCGGGGCTTACAGGAAAGGGACAATGTCCATCGTGTCAGGCAAATTGTCAAATCGCATACAAGGATACCAGACTGACCTTTAAATACATTTCTGTGATTGTCTTTTAAGTTGTTGTCCAATTCAACAAACCCGCCCAGCTGACACCCCAAGCAGGATCAGATAAACCACAGAAGGTATTTGAGGATACTGTTTGGCCGACAAGCCAAGATTACGTTTCTTTTTTTTTAACGAAAGCCATTTCAGGCAACCGTGGTGAATTTCCTTGAGAGGAAGACTGTGCTCCACCTGGCTCATATCACTTTTTTTTTTAAACAGATGTGACACATGGTGGCTTGGACTAATAGTAGTCTTTGAGTAGCCTTGGTCAGGGCAGGAGATTTCATCCACTGGCAGATGTCAGCCACTTTCACCATTTTACAAGTCAACTCAATTTCAGAGAGTTGAATAGGGTCTCCAAATGTTGGCTGGTCACCTGCCAAAGAGGCTGGGAGCGTAGGCAACCTTACCAGCCACCAGCCAAACTCGGTACTTGGCTGGTGGCTGGTGTTATATCCCACCCTGATCTTGGCTTTGAAAAGTGCTAAAGGTCTTTGCAGCAGACAGGAAGTGCTTCTTTGGATGCACTTAGGATGGATTCAGAAGCTCCAGCAGGGCTCCAACTGCGCCGAAGTAACCCTAAACAAGACCAAAAAACAAACAGGACCATGTTAGTAAGTATTTAGAAGTATTGTATCTATGATTGAGCAGCTGTAATGGATGACAGATGCTCGTAAATGAGAATTTCAACATGTTTGAAGACACATTTTCCTCTAAACTCTTCTTAATCCTGCATCAACGTTACAGAGAAGATGTGAATGTAGGTCATGCAGGCGTCGCTAGAGGCAGAGCTGCTTACCTCATGCCGGAGGAAGAGAGCCTTGAGCTGGCCTTTGGACCAGTAGTCCATGGCGTAGGCCAACAGCTTCATAGAGAGGGTGTTCACCCTCAGGAAGTTGCCCACAAACACCACCCTCTCAATGTTCTTGGAAAAGACAGAGTGGGGTGAAAATAAGTAGGTGATATGTTCATAACCATCTCTTAACGGTGTTAGAGGGTGGAAGGGCAATTATAAGGCAATTATACAACAGGTACTTTGAGCCAAGCAATCTGATTGGTCAGACTCTTTCCAACCAGGCTGATACTGCTATTCCCATAAATCCGTCTAGCCGTGTTTCAGAAAAAATGGAATTGATTGCAATGCGAACTCAGGTGGAAACCGCAGAGCTAGGAAGTGATCTTTCTTTTAATAAGTAAGATACACCTGAAACCTCAACCATGACATCAAGCTGAGCATGGTGATCGAGGCGGTACACCAGAGACATCCCGACTGCTGAATCAAGTCACACCTCGTTCATTTTTCCTGAGTCCGGGTTATTTTTCTGCATTTCAGCACCTCACTTTGTCTTTCATTGGTTTGCGAGTTGAACACCACCTGCTTCGAAGTGTAAAAGATGTATAGAGCAACGCAGCAAACGCCCTCCACGCCTTCATAGCCCTGTACAATGCTGCTTGATCAAGACGCCACAAGGCAGCACCGTAAAGAGGCTGAACGCATTGAGGAAACACACAGCAGAGACACTGGGGGGGGACCGACTACTCTACAGGGTCGAGGTTTCAACCAGGCCAACTCAAAACCATACATGTCTATATATACACCATCTAGTGAATTAACCCTCATCCACTCCTCCCCCAACTAACCTCATTGAGAGCACACATCCTGGTGATGGAGCCGATGTTGTTGGTGATGGTGACCAGCGTCGCCCTGGCCAGGTCCTCTTTGGACACAGACTCCCGTTTCTCTTTGGACATCATGTTGCCAAAACTAACAAAGCAAAACACATGATTCACTATTAGAGGAACAACGGGGTTAAGACTGTCTCTATTGTTATTACGGGTACGCTGCAAAAGTCTGCCTTCTGGGAAGAGCCCTACTTCTAGTCTGGAATCTAGTAGCCCGTCAAAAAACAATTATACAGGGTGTTTACAGGGTGGGAAATAAGCACCACCAGCTTGAAAAGTTTGAGAATTTACTACCACACTTTGGCAGGTAACCAGCAACCGTTCAGAGGTTATATTCTAAAAACAGCAATCAGCTAGCTCAATAAACCACTGTTTCCTGTAGATGAAAAGGTCTCCTGCCCTGATTGTGTCAAATATAAAATCAAGATTTGTCGTTTTCATTTCCTGGGACAGAAAATGGAGTAAATTGCGCATCGTCCTGCAACCCAGGTTCATCAAAACCCCTACTGTGGTCATGTGGTTGTGAGGTTTGTAACCCTGCTATGAGGCACACCTCGAGGCCACCGCCCAGCCCGGCAGCCCGAACCTCTCGTAGTCGCCGCCATAGATGTCCCGCACCAGTTTGTCCACGCGGGTGCTCTCCCCTTCAGACGCCATTTCCAGGGCTTCCTCAAATGTAGAGCATCCAGTCAGGAGGCAACACAGGCCCAGGAAGGTCCCGCCCCCAAGGCTGTGAACACACAGACGAAGAGACGATGCTGTAACACAATCTACAAAACATGACATCCATCTGTAATATGATCCGGTAGCAACTATAATATCATGTTATTGGGTAAAATTAAAGGAAAAAAGACCCTTCTCTGTATCTTAAGATTAGACAAATTCTTCAGATTGTCAATTAAAATACTTTCATCTTGTGCTTCTGTCTCAGTGTGAAGGACAAAGAGCCATTATATGGAGGGAGAAGTAAGCGTTCATGAGCCAGACAGACAAAAATCAAAGACTCCCTTTCAAAGCCACCAGACAGGGAAACCACCAGTGAAAACAAACCTGTGGAGAGAGTAGGAGGGGAAATCGCTGACCAGCAATAACAGCAGCTAAACCTTCTGGTGAAGTAAGTTGACTCAAAACTGAACATGAACCCAAATCGAAGTAAAAAAGAAGAAGAAAAAAGAAGAAGTTTGGCTTAAGCTCATGAGCAAACAGTTGGGGAAGGAAGTGGTCCGGTCACCGACGGCTTCAAAAACTCCTGTTACTTTCAACACCTTGGCACGAGGGAGACACCGAGGGCAGTCGTCACCAAACCCTGACCGCACAGCGACCCGCCTGCAAAACCCTGCGCCGCTTTAACTTCCTGTCTACTCGTGTGTGTCTTGTTACACGATCTCTTAAGTACTGAAGTCAAATAATTCAGTTGGAAAGGTTGGAAACAGTTACATCCCGCTGCCATCTGGGGCCGCCAAGGTGCAAAAATGGCTGCATTAAAGGAATAAGACTGCACTTGACAAAGAAAAGGCCTAGATTTATTTTATTTATTGCGGGCTGCAGAATGTTTTCTTTCGTCAAGACCTGCGTGCCAAAATTATTCTGTTCATAATGAAAATAAATTAGTGAAATAAACCTTTTGTGATTGTTTTAGATTGTGTTTTATGTGGCCCTGTCCATTTTTGTCCTTTGTTTGTCTTATTGTCTTTCCTACATTTTAGCCTAGTTGTTATTTTCCTCATTTTATCGAGTTCTTTTCTATTCTTAAGCGCCTTGGGTACCATGAAAGGCGCTCTCAAATCTAAGTTATTTTTATTATTATTATTATTATTATTATTATCATTATTATCATCATCATCATCATCATCAACTGGTTTGTAACCAGTTAGGAACCAGTTGGTTACCAAAGAAAATGAACTAAACAGCTTGAAGCGTCTGAGTGGATCTTTGTAACCAGATAACAGTTTAATTCTTTCAGCTTGACAGAAAATCATTTAGACACTAATAAAAGTTCAAATGCATTTACATCATTCATTCAGTTTATTTTAGTTCTATATAAGTCGATTTCATAAATGATAATATTTAAGTTAGAACGACTCAATCCAATTTACTGGTAATTTGTCATACAATTAAAATGTGTGAACTTTACAAATAGACAAACATATTTTTTTGTTGTTTTTGTGTTTTGTTTGTTAAATGCTGGAATCCACCAGCCATTATTACCTGGTCCCAGTGACTCGTTTGTAGTTATTCTCGGAGTAGACGGCCAGGATGCTGACCCCGGACCCTATGTTGACCAGCAGCAGAGGGTAGGGGTTCTCCAGTGTGTAGGGCCTCTGGACGCAGCGCTCCGGGTCTGTGGGGTTTTCGAAGTAGTAGCACTCCGAGGGGCCGCTGGACACCACCGAGTCGATGTACAGCACCCCCCGGATCAAACAGTCCAGCTCATCCAGCTTGTGAAGCTGCAGGTCAGCCATCTTTCGTTCGGGGAAAGAGAACGGGGACATTGATATCATTCATAGGATGTGGCCAGGAGAACACACAGAGGCAGGAAACAGGGGAGGAGGGAAAACGAGGGGGTGGGAAAACAGGAACCTCCGTTAGCATTGAATGGGAGTAACCACATCTCTGCATCTTCTTGCTTTGTAAAAGTTTTTCTTCCTTACTTAGTCAGGAGGCTATTGCACAACCCTTGTTAACAAATTATAGCATATATGCGTTATTTTAGGGGAAACTGAATGAGTCAACCATGGTTTAACAGGCGGAGTGCATGCAGATACATTTGAACAAACGGTCACCATTGTTAAAGTCTGGTATGAAAAAGTAATTATGTTTAACCACGAAGAAGAAAATCAAGTTGCTGACGCATTTCTGACACATTGCACGAGGTTCTTGGAATCAGGGAAGTTATGTAACACAATACTCTGCTTTATTTAATTGATCTAATTATGGGTTTGAGGTGACCTGGTGGTGGTGGTGTGAACGGCTGCACTGGCAATTAGGCTGAGGCTGCATGGGTTCGTATCAGACTCATGATCTCACACTTCTGTCTCCTTGACTTCCTGTCCAGTCTGTAAAAAGAAAAGCATCAACACGAGTACGACTGCAGACCCACCGTGCGGAAATCAGACTCAAACTTGTACGCCCCGCCCCCGGTGGCACAGAGGGTGGTGTGGAGGCTGGAGAAGTGCTTGCTGCGGCCCATCTGCAGGAAGGCCGGCAGGTCGTGCGTGGGGAAGCGGATGAAGTGCAGGTTCCCCGTTCTGCCGCACAGCGTCAGGTCCTGCAGCTCCAGGTGCACGTCCCTGATGCCGGTTTTGCCGTAGGCGGTGTTGGAGGTCAGGTACCGCCGGATGCTCTTCAGGTTCTCCACCTCCTCCTGCTCCTCCTCCGCTGTGATGTCTTTGGGTTCGAAGTAGACCAGCTTCACCAGCGTGCCTCCAATGTCCATCCCAAACCAGGGAAAGGCTACATCATATAGAAGTAAAAGTACAAAGAGAAAAATATAAAAATGCAAAAGGAAAATGTAAGAGGTAATAATATAAATGTCGACCAAAATATATTTGAACGATAAAAAAAAAAAAGTTAAATAATTAGATGATTATTGGCAATGAGGGAAAATAGGAATGATGTCTTAATGTTGGCCTAGATAACAGCAAGCAGCCACATCCTTACAAGCAGCAGTACAGTGTGTACTACATACGCCATCTTGTTGCAAAATAGGTCCTGGCTATTTCCTGCCAGTACAGCTCATTGATAGTTCATTGTAATACCAATGACAAATGATTTTTTTGTTTGTTTTATCATCACGCCAGCATATATTTTTTTCAAAGCCATTTCTATTTCATTATGTGGCATTTACGTGTACCATTACTGTGATATTTTTTCCAAATCTATATATTTTTACCCACTGTCTTTTGTGGGAACGCCTTCGATTTTTTTTTGTAAACATGCAACGATAATTTCCCAGCAACTAGACGGAGCCCTCCCCCAGCTAGTAACGCTACACATACGCGGCCTGCTCTTCTTCAGCGAGTCGATCCGCTGCCTCGCTGTCGAGTTGGATGTCCGCCGGTCGGACGTGGCGCTTCCTCCGGGCACGGCTGTCTCATTGTCGGGGTCGTTTCTGAAATAACCGGGCATCTCCTTCATGGAGCGCAGCTGCTTCGTGGGCGTTTCATCTTCGTCAGTGGCTTCACCGTCGCACTGGTGGCCATTGAACGCCATTGAAACCACTAATTAGCTACATACATGCTGTCGATTATGAGTAACTCAACCGTTAAAACGTCGCTGATTTAGGCGGTTATTGCCGTCCGAGCTCGATTAGCTGGCTAGTTAGCTAAGTAGCGGTGTCGTTTTAAAGCTCTGAAGGTACACATCGTTTTCTGTAACGCACACAGTCAGGGCTGAAGTGGGCGGAGTCAACGGACGAATGAGGGAAGCGTGAACCAATCAGAGTGCGAGCAGGCCAGTCAGTCAACGCCTTATGGATGGTTGGTGTAGTAGATGCAGGGCTCCAAGTCATGGGAAACCTGGAAAAAATTGTGTTTTCAAGTCCTGGAAAAATTATGGAAAATAGAACATCTGCCCGTAGTTTTGAAAATATCATGGAAATGTGTTGATTTTTTTTCCCCAACCAGTGAAATGTTGATCCACGTCCTTGTGAGGTATAAAAATCTCAATCAGAAATGTGCTGATAGTATCGTTCCCGGTCCTAAGTGATAGTTGTAGCTAGAAATAAGACGTGGGACATTCAGATCGCATATTCAGCATAAAACATGACATTTGCAACATAGACTCTGACAACTACTGGTCATGGAAATGTGCAATGGAGGTGCTGCATGTCGTGATGCATGTTAAATGAATGGAATTTGATGAGCATAAAGGTGTAGGAACCCTGTAGATAGAAGTTTGTCAACTTGTCAGCAACAATTTTCCATGATTCACGTGGTGTCTCTGCAGGGAATTACTCACATGCAATAGAGGAAATGTTTTTATCATCTCAGTTTTATTGATTTGAGTGCGAAGTGCATAGAGACAGGGCAGAAAGATTTGGATACGTTAAAACTGAAGACCATGATGATAAAGGCATTGTTGCCCACAAAGCATTTGCTGCCCAATATCCTCCTTGGCTGTCTTGTGCAAAACATTCTAATTTACACTATTATTTTCTGACTTTTCTTAAAATTGACAACACTATTTACAATAAAATGCACAATCTCTCACCTAACAGAACACACGACACATTAAAAGTTGTTTTCACTTGAACAAGAAATGAAACTATGGGAGAACAAAATGACATATCAAATATTTCCATACGTCAATAGCCGGGAACGACATATTGAGGAGTCTTCTCCAAAATTCTGCCATGTTCAGCTGTCTTTTTAACATTGTGATGAAAAAAATCACAAGTTAACAACACTTAAAAATATTTGTGATATGTCACTTTTTGTTAAAATACATTGTCATGGAGATATATACAAATAAATACATAGGAGTGCATTTTACTTATAGGCCGATTTCCAACTAACCAGAGGAAAAGCAAAAGTACGGAGTGGAATGTGGATTGTTCTTTCATAGTACACATCTAGCAGTCCTCACTGGACGACAGCCAACACCCTTATCACGAAAGTGCTTATCAGACGAGTGAGTATATAAACAGCGCTATCATCAACAAATGGTATCAGGGTACCCTTACAAACCACATACGTATATGTAGTAAGTACACAAACGCCCTGAGATCTTAACCCTGTTGCAATAAGGTCCTCCAGTGAACTAAAATAAAAAAGAGTGGCTTATAGCATTTGGTCTTTGATCACTTGGGCTAAAGAGACAAAACATATTCCAACTTAACAGATAATCAATGAAACGATCAAAGTTCTGGAAGGACAGCTATCGCTACGGGTAAATATTAAACAGTCACCGCGACTACAATAAGGCACCGTACCCTCATGATCCTCTTTCAAAAGCCTTAAAACATAAAGCCTGCCCTTAAATCCCTTTAATTCTTCAACCTCCAGGCCATCATCATGGCGCAGACGCCCACGCCTGCAGCCGTCAGGATGTACTTGGCGTTGGGCGACAGGCTGCTAGGGGGCGTCTTCTTCTCTGGATCCTGCTGGCCCCGAACCTTCAGCTCTGGCGCGAAGTCACCCTGGCCCAGACGGCGAGGGGTGACAGTTCTCACCGGCGTTGGCGTTCGATACGGTGTCATCGGCGGCGGCGGGCTCTTTGGTTGCTTGACCGTTGAGGATCGGAGCCTGCGGTCTGAAGCTTTGGCCGTCCTGGTTCTGGATAGACGGCTCCCCGGCCACGTGGACCACGTTCACCCGCACCTCCTGCTCTCCCGAGGAGCTCCAGCCGAGGGAGTTGTAGCGGTTGTCCTCCGGCTCGTTGCGGGAAAGAGACTCCACGAAAAGGCCGTTCTCCTGACGTGGCGGCGGAGGAGGAGGCGCTGCCGAAACACCGCGACACGCTGCGGCGGCTACGGGAACCTGGGCAGGAGACTCCACCTGGGCAGGAGACTCCACCTGGGCAGGAGACTCCACCTGGGCAGGAGACTCCACCTGGGCAGGAGACTCCACCTGGGCAGGAGACTCCAGGACTCGCGCGGCGGAACTCATTTCCAGACGCTCGCTGCCGCCTGAGTAGGGTTCCTCCTCTGCGACGCGTGCGGGGAGAGTAGGACTGTCGTGATTCTGCTGGATGCTGACGAGTTGACCGGGCTTGCTCAGACACATGTCGTCGTCGTCACGGAGACAGGCGTCCACCCCATCAGCACCAGCCGGTGGGGGGGAGGTGGCGTCTGGGGCTTCTGTCTGTCGACTGTTTTCAGTGACCTGCAGGTGAAATCAATGTCGGATATCAGGTTAAACACACCTGTCCCACGAAAACAGACACGTATGATTCATTCAACTTCTTGACTCAATGTTTTAAAGCTTTTTTTATAGCTAACAAAAAATGGACTTTAATCACAAAAAAAACAGTCTTTTTCTTTTCCTGTCAACAGTGATTTTCTCATCAAAATCTATTATCTTGACTTGAGATTCACCTGCGTGGCAGAAGGTTGAGACTTACTTTGGGCTGCAGGACAACAGCATCTACTTTGTCCAGGGGTGGGGTTGTGTCCTGGACGGGAGGCTTGTCCAGGGTCCCCGTGGTGTAAGTAGATCCCACTGTCTCCGGGTTTGTGGGGCTCTGAGATGCCCTGACCTCCAGGATTGCTGTCGGGGCGGGATCCGGCCGGGACGGAGCAGTGGCTTCACACTGTTGGACAGGAGCTCCTGGGTCAGGGGTCACCTCAGAGTTGCCCCCCGACACTGCGCCGTCTCCTGCGCTCGCTTCATCGGGAATCAGACCCTCATCACCGGAGACATCCTGGAGGTCCGTTTCAGAGTTTTCCTCAGGCTCCTGGTGAGCGTGAATCCCTCCTTGTGTGGTGGCCTGATGGGCTGACATCACAGGAGACGAAGGAGGCGTTGATGTAGCGGGGGCTACTTGCGGAGGCTCGGGGACAGGCTCTGGTGAGGACGCAGCCTCGGTAGCTTGGTGGCTCGCTTCTGGAGGCGGTGAGGCCTGGGTGGCTGGCTCTGGAGCCGCAGACTGACCAGCGCCCTCTGGAGGGGGCAGGAGGGGGCTGGCCGGCGGTGCTGGATGGACATGCGCCGTCACGACAGTGGCTGGAGGGGAGGGCGAGGGTGGATTGGGATCTAGGGCAAGGCAAGCAATATTATCATTTTGACTGCACATGACTAAAGTTACAGGATCCAAATATCACGACACCATATCCAGTACTTATACAGATCACGGGGAACCTGAACTACCTACACTAGTTTTGACAGCTAGCAGTAAATCCCTCATTGCATATACTTGAAGTACCTATAGAAACAACAAACGCTATTCAATTTACTCAAGTTTACCGAGGTGACTGGGTGCTAAATCCCTCAGTATATGAACTAGTACAGAACTAGTATGAAAGATTACAGGACATCAGACGTCTCAGGCCAGACGCCCGTCTTCAGCGTGCAATGACAAACTAACTTAGTGTGTAGTTAACACAGCTTCCAAGGACCGATGACCACTTTGGTAAACAAAGAAATCTGGACTAAATAACAGATCCAATATGCCTCAAGTTGCCTTGTCTCCTCATATCTCTTTCACCGGATACTTCATACTACAGTGTACTAGGGTGTTTTACTCGTGGACTTACTGTTGTGGCCTCTCAGAGCGTCGTACTCTCGTCTGATCTCAGCCGCCATCGTGGTGTGCTCACACGCCTCCAGCGCTGCGATGAAATCCTCCGGCCAGCTCTCTCTCCTCCGCAGACAGGAAAGAAGATGCTGCATGGCAACATAATTCCCGCTGGTCTCTCTCTTGGCCTCTATTTCTTCCTGAAGACAAAGTGTCAATAAATCAATCAATAAATGTGGTACTCATGAGACCTAAACACAAGACGATGTCTGTTATACAATAGGCAGCATCAGCCGATCAATCCAGTGGGTGAAGATGCGCTCTAATGTTATTGGTTGCCCACTCGTTAACCAAGGTGCCACACATTAATCCGTTTTTTTTTTCTACTGGTTTTTATCGTTATGTGTTTCTACTGTTCAGGCGGTACAACATTGGGAACCATTGTATTGAAGCCATAATACCCAGGCGTGCATTCTGTGCTGTGTACTGTGGTGATGATGACAGCACTCAGCTCAGCCTACTGCATCACTGCATCCATAACCAGAGTAATGAACGCCCTCTTGGGTATTACTGCTGTAACCTAACACAAACCTGAGGCGTCCATTCTGAGATCATATGCACTCCTGGTTTTGTGAGGCAAAACGTCCAGTTAACACAGTTGACAACAACAGGATCAGTCGACAGTGGAATGAATTACCAAATTCTTTAGATTTATTCTGGATGCATCCTATCCCATCCTCTTTCTCTACATGGATCTGAGGAATTTAAACTTACTTATTTGCTTTTTTGCCTTTTTGTCCTTTGTTTGTCGTATCGTCTTCCTACTTGTTAGCCTGGTTGTTGTTTTTTCTTTTTGTTTCTCACCTTATCTAGTTCTTATCTAGTTATCTCTTTTCTATTGTTAAGTGCCTTGGGTATCTTGAAAGGCGCTCTGAAAATGAAAGTTATTATTATTATTATTATTATTACATGTAAGACTGCATTAATTGTGATTCTTTACTTAGAGATTTTAGCATTTTTTTTTTAGCATTTTTACATCTTTTCCACTTCTTTCATTTTCATTTTCATTTTCATTTCATTTCATTTCATTTCATTTCATTTCATTTTCATTTTTCATTTTTCATTTTTCATTTTTCATTTTCGCTTTTGATTTTAATTAAACTTTTTATTTTTGGTACGATCATTCCAGATGCTACAGTAAATACAAAGCATTTATCATTTCACAATCACATTTTAATAGAAAAACTCCTCCACAGCTTGTAGGTCCTGAACACCTCCTGAACACCTGCTGAACTTACCCTGTCAGAGAGACTTAAGCAACACAGGTGGGGCACGATTTCTCTCACTTTCACCGTGGACACGATGAGACCCATGTTCGGCCTCAAGTACCCGTTGTACAGTTTATCCCTGGTGAACGACATCTGTCAAATAAGAGAGAGGATGTGAGTCAGAACAAGGAGACGGTAAATTACAGCTCACCACCTTTACTTGGATGAGCTGTAATTTCCGGACGTCTCACGCAACTTTGCTGTTCACGCCGCGTGAAATCTCTTGACAGAATGAAGCATCCAGAAAATGCAATTGATGAAACACTTTTATACACTTTGATAGCTGCAGACATAAATGATGTAATCGCCACATGGGGATTTTTCTACAAAATGAAAGTGAAACTGACTCAGCTAGCGTGCCACAATAGCATAAGGAATCAACATTTTCCTGTTGAGGAGGAGATTTGGGGGCAGCTCTGCAGACAACCAGCGGGTATGCAACTCTCTTTGAGCAGAAGGAAAACACTGCTGCTTCTCAAGGTTGTAAAGGAGTATTAAGAGGGTGAACCGGCCCGGGCTGGTAACTAATTAATGACCTCCAGACTCTGGTTTAATATCAGCAGCTGTCTGGCTGCTTCCACGGTGCAACAGGGACATTTCAAAGTCTTACTCTCAATACTCCCCTGGCATATTTCAATGGCCTTTCAGGGTCGAATGGAAAAGGAGCGCAGGCTGTTGTGTATTGAATACACCTTAAACCCTTCGCTCTGTTTATAGTCAGCAGGAATAATCTGTTGTCACGTTCAGTCAGGGGGAACTTTTCAACGTGATATCCTTCCAACAGCAGCCCTGTGTCACACTCAACAGCGTGCTAACGTTTAAAGTGTCTGGTGGCTCAAAACAAAGACATGAATGACGAAAAGATAACCAAAGAGCAAAGTCTTGGTCATCAGTGTATCATTACCCCACAGAAGCCACAGCTTACAGCCGTGGACTGGAATGGAAAAGGTTGTCAGTAGGACAGGTAGTTGTTATTACTGCCAAACACCAAGCATGAATCTAAAAGTGACGCGGTGAGAGATTGGACATTAACAAGACGAGTGAGGAAAAGCACCTTGACAGAATGACCTCTAAACTGGCAGCTCTGCAAGGCCTTTTCTTGCAAGGCTCCTTGCCCAGACCCTGGATCAGATTTCATGCATAGCAGTACATAAAACTACTGATTCAGTCTTACTTTTGCTTAACTACTGTGTGAATATTGTGATGGTATGAGGTATTTAAGAACTTCTCAAACCTGTTTTAAAGCCGGAACAAGTTGGATTTCTTTCCAACAACAAACCCCAGAGAAGTGTAGGATACTTGTGACACCAAAGTGACACCAAATTGAAATTCAACTCACTAGAGCTAGTATGTCTAGAAGTAGTATCACTACAAAGTTATCTGTATGATAGTTTAAAAAGTAGGCAACACACAAACAGGCTGCAATCCCATAATCTAACTTCATAATCTCAAACCTGTTTTATAATAAAAACAGCTGATGAAGAAAGTTGGAAGGAAATGACAGCAAGCTGCACACAAACCAGAGACAGAAGGGTGTAACGTTAAGATATGTGTTACTCAATCAAAGTGACTAATAACTTCACAGCTATTGATCAAACTACCTGCTTTCTATATTAAATTGAGTAACACGACACAAACTAGCCCGACTGTTCGCCTCCTTCGCAAGTTATTACCGGTTATTACCTCCACAGAAACACAAATTGTGTGTCATTACAAACAGGATTTAGTCTTCAGCAGCTTAGTATCCACGCAGAGCTCACCTTCCGTGTTGCGGGGCTTCAGGGTCCGTGATTCTCAGTGAAACGGCCTCAACGCTTCGCTCGCTCGTCTTTTTTGGAAGCGCCACCAAGCACACATCTGCGCAGCTCGGGTCTCCCGCAGTTCCGGGTTCCCGGTCGCGATTGGACGACAGCGCCGTCTATGAAAAAGAAGCACCAATAGGAAAAGTTCCCGCCCCGTTGGGAGGCGGGTCGTGCTTTAATCCTGACCCTAAGCGTGACCTTTTGATGTGGTGCCAACCGAGCTGCCAGAGAAATTGGATTGGATCTGGATTTCTGGTTTACATCTGTCTCTAATCCCTGAGTTTAATCCTTTCACACGGACGGAAAGAGAGGATAAATTTAAAGTTTATTTTTTAACAATAAATAAAAAGAAAACTATTCTATTTTATTCCTGTTTATTATTATGTATAATTGCTTTTATTATGTATACAGTTTTTATTGCTTATTCTAAACTTTATACTACTTATGTCTATTTATACTACTTATGTCTTATTCTATTTGTCTGTTCTCCTGTTGAATCCTATTAATTTCGCTGCTGTAATGACCCAAATTCCCCACAGGGATCAATAAAGTTACATCTTATTTTAGCAAACACAAATGAACAAACACCCACAGGGTGGCACAACAGCCATGTGGTTCTCACTAAAGACTATTATTATTACCATTACCGTTATCCCTGTTATAAATTTGAAGCATTTCATTGATAGTTTCATATTTACCAAAGACAACAATGGGGGGAAAAATAGGATAGGCTGCAGACCAGACCTACTGGATAGTAAAAGCATGCAAAGTTTGATTAATTGAAAATTGGAACTTAGTTTTAAAAGAAGTTTTATAGCAGCTCAGAGGCAGAAATTGACAGAAACAAGAGACAAAACAGTGGGACAAAAGTGGGACTGTACAATTTTTATTATATCGAGGCCTGTGCTTATTTCTGAACACAAGATGGCGCTATTTACTCATCCAGTCAGTCAGCCACCTCAGGAAGAACCTACTGTAAATGCAGCAACGAATTAACTTAAATCAACATTCCCTTTAACCAGCTGTAATGAAATGAGCATGATTGTACTGGGATGAATTACTGGAGGATTATGGGAGAATAATGATGACAGGCAGCATCAGTCTTGTTGGTTTATTATTCTGCACGACAAACGGCAAATCTATTCTATTATTTCTAGGAACATTATTATTACTTTACTTACTTACTTACTTTTTGAAAGACAAAACTGATTTTGCCAGTGAAAGCTCCTCAGGCAGGTTGGTCCTGGCCACATTTGGCCTCAACTTCAAGTTGCCAGGAGGCTCCTGCCAGGGCTGACCTGTCTGACAAACAAACCAGACCAATGGGTCAAATGGTAAATTCCTTAAATTATTTGATTCAGCCAAATGCTAAGAATCTAGTATTTGACCTGGTACAAACCTTTTATACCTTGCAGGGCAAAAAGTCCATACCAGGAAGGAGGATACAGCAGGAAAATAAAGCGGCAGCCCCAGGCCACATGAAAAACCCATCACGGTTGAATGGGGGTAAAAAAACATCTTAACAAAAGAGTAGGACTGTCATTCACTTTCATTCAGAACTACAGCACACTTACAACCAAACCCTCCAGATCCTTCATCTATATATGAGCTTGTCTGAGCTGAACAAAACCAGTGCCAGCTGTCAGAGTTCAGATCACCGCTAAAGTTCATCAGTTCAGTGTCTGTGCTTTGACAGACGCGCCGTCTGACCACCGTCTGACAGGCCGAGACGCTCGTCTGCTGCATGGATAAGATCTCCGCTGTTACAACCTGATGGTCTTTGGCATTCACTTCCTGTGAGGCTGCAGCCAAGATAGGATAGATTGGAAATGGGAATTTATGGACTTTATCCCCCGAGGCAACGTGATCACTCTGATGCCATTGTTATGTTTATATGGCCAAGTGAAGCAGAAGGTATTGAGCACTGTCGTTGCATTACATGACATTACATAAGATGCTGCATCAGCCTCTTAGATGCTAGATGCAGATATTGCCACAATCCTGCTAAGAATATCACTCTATAAGTATGCTGCTTAGAATTTGCTTTCATGAGATAGTGGCAGATGTTTGGCAGCAGGTTTTTGCATCCACCCCGGGCTGCAGTTTCCAGTGAGAGGAACAAGGGGTGTCTGGGGAGAGGGTTGACATGCTTGACTTGTCACAGATTGCTCTGGGTTACAAGAGATCTTGGCCCAGACCCAACCCACCGAGGAGTGCACGAGGAAAGTGTCTGCTGGAACCTTTACAATGCCCAACACGGTCTAGATACTGCACAGCTCGGTGGTTGGAGCGCATCACCGACACCACCGGGGCTGCGGGGCGGATTTCCACTGGGGCTCCAACCCAGCGCTATACTAACAGCCAAGTTGAACCTGCCCGGAAAAGAAACGCAGTCAAACGCACATTTGTGAACGCTCCCCCCTGCGGCTTTGTACTGTTCATTTACTCCCACCCCCGCAGCAGTGGAGGTACACGGAGATGAACCCGGGGAAACAAGAACAAGATAGTGGTGACAATAACTCGGCTCCGGTGGAGGAGAGAGGCAGCCGAGGGAATGTGAGGATGGAGAGGTTGTTTCATAGAAAGTGCAGGTATCCTCTAAGAAGCTCAGCTGGCCACAACACGTTAGCACAGAGATGTAAACAAATGTAAGTCATCGGAAAAGGAAATGGAGACACAACCAATCACATGATATCTTTAGACCAACTGCAGTCGACCCTGTGGAGTCTGAAGCCGACGCAGCATTTTGTTTTTGCTGCAGTCGTGTCCTTTTGTTAGTATGAACCCTCTGCCCTCATACTGTTCTCTCTCACGTCTGGACACATAGACACTTCCAGACCTTGGACCTGGCCTTGACACTTCTCTCCTTGAGGTTGCATTTTCCAATGTATCTTTTTGATGTGACTGATACCACAGCAGCCAGAAGTTTTACCTCTGACACTTTTCTTCCAGAAGAAATTCACCCACTGCCCACAGCTTCATCACGAAACAGAAACATTGACGGAGAAAGGAAAAGCTCCTTGGATGAATGTGGAGTCACTCATGAGTGTCAAAGGACTGTTGAAAGTGTAAATAGTAAAAGACAAACTCCACATTTACCATTCTTAATAATAACAAAGACAATACACACATTCAGGAAGCATTAGAGTTGACTTTATGTTTCTGCTCTAAATGGACTGGCTCCATAATACTTACTTAGAAAATATAAGGCAGCAAGTCTCACGTCTTCTCAGTTTTTCCAAATCAAAAGCTGGTTGATCTGCTTCGATGCTCCTAGTTGTTGGAAAAAATAAACCAGAGGACCTGAGTTGTGCCAGTAACCTCTTCTAAAAGCAGTCTAAAACCTTTGACTAGGTTTTATCCCTATATATGTGTGTGTGTGTGTGTGTGTGTGTGTGTGTGTGTGTGTGTGTGTGTGTGTGTGTGAGTGTGTGTGTGTGTGTGTTGCTTTCATTGTCTTTATGTTACGTTAATGTACTGTATTGAAGACACAACATGTTGTTATTATGGAGTTATAAAAGTCTTAGTCAAGTAAGATCATTCAGTTTTAAATGATTAAAGTTTTCAGCATATGAACAGTCTTGGTCTTCTTTAATAAACATCTGAAGGTCAGTTTGCCAAATGCATTTTGATTGCAGGGAGACAATAATGTGGCTTTGTCTAATAAATGGACAGTTTGATTGGCTGAAAATAAATTATTATCTGTCAATTTATTATTTAAAATATAATAAATAGCATAATGAATAGGTTACCAAGGTTACCAAGGGAAGACGTTTGAAGCAAAGGTCCATTGTCAATGAATAAATGATGCAGGAGCACAATCAGGCTGAAAAGCTTTAGAGGTTTTGCTTTTCTGCCTTCAACCTATAACCTTTATTTTCACTCCGGCAGACTAAAATGTCAAATCTGCTGCAGCGTCGGAGCCACAGGGGGCCACTGCTTTGGTGGTAAACACAGAGACAACTAAAAGCTGGTTTCTTTCACAACCACTGGGGGGTTGCATGATGCCCATTTCATAAAGACCTGCCCAGCTACTATACACAATACACACTGCAGAGATATCAACCTTCATCTAACACCTGCCAGTCCCCCTACACCTGCACTATTTAGCTATATTGTTTGCACCATTTATTTTGTACCCTGTTTATAATTATTGTTTACACTATTGTCATTTCACTGTTCATACTGTCAATACTGTCCATACTGTATATAGCATATTCATATCTTCCCTTACTGTTTATTTTATATTTAATATTTATCTAGAACTATATAAATGTACATACTCTGCTATTTGCACTTCTGATTAGATGCCAAACTGCATTTCGTTGTCTCAGTTTTCTCTGTGCAATGACAATAAAATCTAATCTAATCTAATCTAATCTAATCTAATCTAATGTAGATATCAATAACTTCTTTATTAGTGTGAATAACAACATTCACTAAAGTTGTAGGTCAAGCCACATTGTCTACTCAATGTTTCTGTGATGACTAAGAGAATTTGTATTGATTTATTTCTCATCCAGTTGATTTCAGCATGTTGTCATCCTCTTGATTTGAAAATGAATGTTGAAACAACTTGAAATGCTATTTGGTGGCTAAACATTGTGAGTTGTGAGCACAATCTTGCATGTTGAAGTACAACTGAGACTTCTGTTTAACACTGAATCGATGGAGGGATGATGTAAACTGTGGCGAAAATACACACAAATACACACATTGTGCAGTTTTATAGCTACTGATGCTTCATTCACTGGATATGATGTGAGTCTAGAGAAAACAATACAACATTGTGATTATTATCTTGACCTATAAATACCCAGCTGGATTAGTTGTGAATTTAATGTGAAAAATCACTTTTGTGTTGTTGTTGTTGTTTTTTTTTACAGTGCATGCCATCTCATAGCCTTTTGAATTAAATGGAGAGCTTTGCCTGTCATTTGTATTTTATCGTGATTAAGGCTCAGTGTTTTACAGCCTTTGAAAAAAGAGAGCAGTCCATATTTGATAATGTTTTAATATCCACGTTATGCATCACACACACGATCACAACAAACCCTCCGATGCCTCAATACTGTCCTGGATATTTACACTTCACACGTTTACATGAAACTGTTACAAATACAAATGCTACAATGCAGCTGCAAAATACTATCGGCTAGAATACATATTGAAAATTGATAGAAACTGACATGTATATGCAGTAACAATAAAACATAATACTGTACAAGTTTATCTAATATCTAATGAAGCTACAGTGTATATTCACAACAGCAAACAGGCCGCAACAGCCTACCAACAGGGTCAACAAGCTAGAACCAACTGAGAACAAGTCAACTTCTTCTGCTACAAAGACACATTCACGTCAAATGATACATCAGATGCATTATAACATCTTCTCCTCTCGCTCCCACGGAACCGGGTCTTGTTCCTCCTCCACGTGCGTATTCCTGCGTCCCGTCCAGAAGTGCTCCACATCTGGGAACGTCTTCTCCCCCTCCTGCGAGTTGGCGTTGGACACGGCGTTGGCTCCGACCTCCGCTCCGTTCCCCTCCGTTTGGGGACACTTGATGCTGGGGAGGCGCTTCGTGCCTCTGCAGGTCGCGATGAACCAGAGGTTGATGAGTCCTTGGCGCACATCGTCATACATGGTCATTAAGATGACCGGCGAGAGGGAGCTGCACGCGTAAAGAAGGACCTGCGCAAAGATGACCAAACCCACGGGAGGTTTGTTGTACCCCAGCCTGATCCAGGTGAAGGTGCCCCACTCCGGGAGCAGCATGAGGGCATTGGCGCCGCTTACGCACAGCAACACCAGGGTAACTTTACTCTGTTGCTGGGGACCGGGTGCGTGGTTCACAGCGGTGTGCAGTGTTTTGGTGTAGTAACCGAGTGTGAAGATGATCGGGAGCACGAAGGTCGCAGTCGGATAGATCTTGTAGAACAAATCCATGAAGTCAGAGGCGCACGCCGGAATTTCGGAGACGCAGACGGTGTCGCGATCCCACTGCTGCAAAGAGGCGAAGAGCATCTGCGGGATCGGAAACGCCATCGACAGTATCCAAATGAACGCCAGGGCTCCGTGGATCCACGTCGGGCTGAACAGGGGTCCCTTGGCGGTGCTGGAAACCAAGTTGTGTTTCGCCCTGCTGCTGACCGCAAGGATTAAAGTTTTGGCAACCACACAAGAGTGTTGAAACCAGTCCGTCGTGCTGCAGACGAAACTTCCCAGGGTCCAGGTCTGCTTGTAGTAGGTGACGGCGCGCACCGGGGCGCACAGCAGCAGGATCATCAAGTCTGTGGAGGCCAGCGAGGCCAGGAGCGCTTTCACCTCAGAACCTCTTCCGTTTCTAAAATCACGAATGAAAATCAGCAGGACGAGAAAATTCCCAACCGCTCCGGACACGCAGATTCCTATCAAGATGACCGGCAGGGCTGTTTTGGTGTCCTCCCCTTGGAGAAGTTGAACTCCCCCAACGAAATCAAAAAACGAGCCATTTTTCGGTCGATCAAAATTCATTTTTGAGTTTTCAAGTCGAGGTGTCTCGAAAGGAAAGTTTTTTTGCAGTCAATAAAACCTTAATGATTTTCTATTTTGTTGTTGTTTATTCCACTTTATTCCCACACAGATGAAGGGTCCCCGGAGGAAGAGGCGGAGGGAGCTGTCCAGGACGCCGCGGTGCTGAAACTGATGCTGGTGGTGCTGGTGCTGGTATCAGCAAGTGGGTGAGCAGGCTGCCAGGTAGGCTATTTCAAGTGCTGCCATTTAATGCGTCGCCAACCACTCACGTCATTTTGTCTGTGTGGCTCCGGGCTGCAGCCAACCCAAATGTGAAGGCAGCATGATGTGACGTACATTCAAAAACCTTCGGGGGAACGTGTCTGGCGTGGCTTGTCAAAATACTCACCTCCTCCCACGGCTTGAACGGGTCCTACATGTGAAACACCTTTAACATGCCGATGGGAGCTGGTGGCGAAGATTATTCAGCTCGTGCCACATGGGGTCAGTGACAAATAAGGTAAATGTCAAGGGGCGGGACTGTATGAAATGTTAATTAATGCACTTCTAATTAATTAATTAAGAAATTTGAATTAATCATTATCCTCTAAAGTGCAGGGCAGTCTCAAAACGCATGGAACTATTTGATTAAAATTGAGAAAATGAACCTTTTCTTGGCATTTTTTCTCTCTTCTGTACACTGAGTGGACCTGCTCTTCCCACGAAACAGGCTGAGCAGGTGAGATGAAAGCTGTGATTCCTTATCGATTTCATCTTTTCAAGTCGAGTCAGGTTTATTTGTCACAGTTCCTTATGAAATCAATGAATGAGGACACACAACACCCCCCCCCCCCCCCAACCTTAGACCCTCACTGAGTCATGAAGGGCAGATGGAGATGAAGGTGAGGAGACAGAGGATTTTAGTCCTCTCCACCATCATGGACATGGACTGTGCAGAATGGGATGCAACACTGAGTGTACGTTTGGACAGTTGCACCACATAACTTTTTTTTTGGACTTTGTAACACCAAAACAAAAAAGATGAATTGTATTTGAATGAAAATGAAGTGGTTTATCATGAAGCCGATGTTGTAGCTGTAATAATTTGATATATTACATTATATAAGTGTTTCCTTGACTTTTATTTTGGAATGTAAAGGATTTGGACAGGAAATATGTTATCGACCAACTGTACACCTTACCAGATGTCCTATCACCACATATATTTCCATGTAGTGATTGTAATTACGTATCAATTACTGCTGCAGATGGAAGAGTTCACCCAAAATTGTCTAATCGCATCTCTTTTGAAACCTCTGACCGAGTGAACGAAGCAGATTGTGGCACAAAGTGAGATGTGTTGGTTTGAAGAGCATCCGGAGGGTGCAGGTGGAGGGCTGGTGGGTTGGGGGGTGGGGGGGGGGTTCAGTCTCAGAGCATGTGGAGAGGTGAGGGTGCCCACTCAAATGCTGTCACCTCGTCTAAGAGGGCTGGTTGCTAGGAGACCGGAGCCACCAACACAGCATGGGGTTAGGAAGATGTGAGGCGGCATGAAGAAGTGTGAGATATCGATGGGCACGGAGAGAGGTTTCACATGACCCTTCAGCCTCAGATATAATGAGGGAATTGCACACAGTTGAGGCTACTATAACAGAGGAAAGGGCCCCAGTGGTGTTTAGAGAGATAGTATGATAGTGCAGACAGAACAGATAGCACATATGTTGTGGATCGTGCGAGGCAAACAACGAGAGTGTTTATGCTTCCACTCCTCGACAAGACTTCTCACCCTAAGAAGCTCGGTAAAACCATCCATGTGACCCTAGTGAGTTACTCATACCTGCAGGTGGATAATGCAGTGTTTCTTTATTTAGTTGTGGGGTTGAGAACCAAAAATAAAGCTGCAGGGGGAGTTATGTATCTATAGGTGGGCCCACACATGACGAGACTAGTGACCTGGGTCATTACATTTGAAGAGTTCTGCTGGATTTATCTCCAGGATAAATGAAGCATCTATAAATATCTATGTCCATAAAGCCCTACATGCATTTAGGGGGAAAAAAACATCATTACAGGGAACTCTTCATTCAACATTTCTTAAATCTAGAGCATCTAAACTGTATGAAGGGTGATGGTTTTGTCCATCGTGCACTTAAGATGCACTAAAATCTGTGGCAATTTTGTGCTGCAAGTCATTTGGGAGAAATAGAGTCACTGGCTGTCTAATTTTGGAACGAATTCTTTGTTTCTCAGTGGGGTCTTGCAGGGCTGAAAGAGTCAAACAGAGTCTTTCTTTTATGAATCATGCATGGTGTCTGGTACGTGCAATTACGTGGCTCTTCCCTGGGAAACATGCAAATGCCCACGTGTTTTTTTTTCTTTTCCCCTGCATCCTTCCCAAGCCACTGCTGTCGCTGAGGCTGAATCAGTGTCCCTCTTTGTGTGAGAGACTAGTTAGCTCCCTGACGTTCCCCAAGGCTCTGGCGGAAAGAGAGGAAAAGAAGAAAGAGAGAGAGGGAGAGAGGGAGAGAGGGAACATGAACAAAAACCCAGTGCCCTGCAAGAGTCTAAAGGAACTCTGTTAATGTTCCCTTTGGAAACCCCCCAGAGTAAACAGACAGGCAAAAAAAAAACACAAAGTACTTTTTAGACCAGGGGGATGTCCTCCTTAAAAAGCATTCCTTGCCATGATAAATTCCTGTCCCAAATCCCTTGATGCAGAAAAGCTCTTACAACATCAAAGCAACTGAATGCAGGTTTGGCATTACCATCAATCATGAGGGAAAAAAAGGCAATAAAAAAAACGTGTTATTATCCTCTTTATTAATGTCATTGTTCTGCAGCGGGACGTGATTAGCGAAGCTTTGTGGATGCAGAAAACCTATTTGCATCAAAAGCGACTCCTTTCAAGTTCCCCCATCAAACACAGATCACTCTCGACATGGGCAATGATGGGCTGCTGACATCAAGTTGCTTGGAGGAGGCAAGACTGACAGTTACCACGACAACCTGTGGATGGAACCCACTTGACTTGCAAACGGCCTGTGACAATGTCCATCCTTCTGCAACCTGTCAGACACTTGACAGTGAAGCCGTCTTCGTCACTACTGCATGTAAGGCGTTGAGTGTTGAGCGTTGAGCGTTGAGCGTTGAGCGACAGTCTTTATAATTGTTTTGCTTTTTTCATTTAGACATCATGCAAAGGGATAATAGCCTCCCTTTAGCAAAAGGGCAGACTCCCTCCTGCAAAATAGCAAATAATTAATGTCACGCTTTTTTTTGTGGGGTGTGTGAGAGAGGGGAGGGGTGGAGATGGAGGGGGGGTTATAGGAATGTGACTGTTACTGTATTACTGTGGCATTGGTTTTTTTATTTTTTATATTGTGTATTTTGTATTTTACTTTATGTTGTAAAGTAACCCTGCTTGGGTTTTTGTGATTTTTTTTAAACATGCTTCAACATTTTCTGATTTTCTGGTATGTTGCAACACCAGCAGGCGTTGGCTGGTGACCCGTTCATTCTGTGGGGCCTCATCAATAAACAATATCAGATAAATGGGAGAGTGAAAGGGGACAGAGCAGAGGATGGCATTCCCATTCGTTTAGATGTACGTACCACAACCACATTTTTCTTTGTTTTTCTTCTTTTGCAGATGAAAGTTGAAACATGCACAGGTGATGGTTTGCAGTATAAACTGTTAAAATAATAAATAAATAAAGCGATATTCTGCTGCCTACTGTGTCGTCCTACTGTATCTTCTGACTGTCTGTCATGCTCGCTCACGGCTGGGAGGACAAAACAGCTTATCACATTTTACATTTTTCATTTGGGGTATTTAGCTGATGCTTTTATCCAGAGTGACTTACAAGTAGTAGTAGAACTAGCTTACGTCCCAAAATGCCAAACACCGCAAGAACCCTGCACAGTGCAGCCCTACTCTAAACATGGCTTCAACTGGCTTCAGCTGTTAATACTAATACTAATACTAATACTAATACTAATACTAATATAATATTGGACAAGAGTGTCTGTGGGTCCTTAAAAAGTCTTAATAAATTACCTAAATTTACGGTCTTAAAAAGTATTATAAGATTATTTTGTTCCTTTGTGCTGCATGTTCACTTTTCACTTTCACGTTAATACATCTGCTTTACTAAACACAACTGGACTTCCTGGTGTCCTTTTTCTTATCCTGCCCATTCATAGCATCAGAACGTCCATTAGCTGTGTTCAGTCTGTTTTTACCAGCTTGGTTTCCTTGTTTTGGTTTTTCCAGGCAGCATTACTGAGGTTTTAGTCTTTAGTCTTAAAGGTTAAAGTCTTCAATTTGCACCACAATAACACATTACCCTTTGGCTGTGGTTTGTAATATTCAAGCCTAAGCAAAATCTACCAAGACGTTTTAGTGAAGAAGATGTCAAACATTAAGGGGATTGTCCTAATGTTAGGGAAACAACCATGTTTTATTTCTCAGGAGGACAGAAGACGAAGACGGCTCTCTCTTTTCAATGGTAACTTATAGACAGGAAGTGGCTTCTTCACAGTCCAAAAGCAGATAATTCATATTATTACACCAGATGAGCTGGGGACGTTTTCTGACTTTTTACCACCAAGGGTCCCCGAGAGACTGTCAACATTCAAAGTGCATTAATACTGAGAGAAGACTGCCACCTTGTGACAGAGGAAGGAAGAGCAAAATTCCCACCACACAACCAATGACGTCACTAACCATCAAGATCTTGATATAATGTCCTTTTGCCATGTCTTGATAAATGTCTTATTAATAATTAATAAGTAAATAATAATAATAATAATAAATAAATAATAAATAAAGTAAATAAATAATAAATTACAACAAGCAACAGGCGAGAGACGTAAGAGTAAGGTGCTTTTTCGAACTTAAATATTAATATACCAGCAACACATTTTCTTCGGTTGTGTGCACAGGTACAAGAAAGTATTCTCATTTCCCCGAGTCTGACATATCGCGTGGTAAAATACCTTCATCTCTGTATGTCTAAAGTATTTTATTTTGAAGTATTTTGAAGAAATATCAGTGGGGCTACTGTAATTGTGTCAGTCAGTGAGAGCTTGGTGACTTCTGGGGAAGCAACAGGGACCCTGATATCACCAGCAGATGGCAGCAGAGGACGGATTTTATGAAATCGTCCCAAACGCCTCACAGACTTTCAGCCACTAGATGGGGAGTTTGAGACATCAGCAGCCTGAGCAGCATGGTTGAGAGAGTGGTCTGAGTGTTTCTTTCATTCACAACCAGATGTTGAGGGGGGGGGGGGGGACTCCTTCTATTATTGAATAGAACTCCTTCTATTATTGACACGATGGGAATGAGCTTCTTAGCTTCCCTGTGGTAAAACAGGTTTTATATATGAGCTATATGATCTCTGATGAGCAGTTTATTGAATTATGAGTTTAAATCAATCAATCATAAACATTTGCCCAGGAATGTCTCATGTACTGGGGCCAGGAGGCTCCATGTGAGCCTCATCATTAAGAAAGATTTGATCAATAATACGTACTTAGAGCCACATCCTGTCTCAGGTGCAGGGTTGGGTGAAAGAAAACGTAGAGACTGTAACACTCTGCTGCAAAACCCCCAAGACAACATTGCTGCCTTCATCAGAACAATGTTATCTTGGACATGTGACCAGAACGTCGCTGGTTCAAATCCCCAGACAGTCTGGGAAAAGTCTCAGGGTGACCCATCCCCCCCCCCCCCCCCACACACACACACCTATTCAATAGCAGGGAAACTCTAGGATACATTAGGCCCTTAAAATGTCATGTCAGGTTTTCCAGACTGTTTTCAGGAAGGTCCAATCAGAGACTGGTTAGCTCAGTCAGTAGAGCATGAGCCTCTCAGTCTCAGGGTTGAGGGTTTGATTCCCACATGGTGTCAAATATCACCTTCCTAAATTGCTTTAGGTAGAAGTCTCTACTAAATGACTGTAATGTAAAAAATGTCACGTTTTGGATGATGTGACTGGCTGATATCTGATTTAATAAAAGGTCAATATCGACCAGATCTATTGGCAAACCGATATATTGCTCTAACTCCACTTGGACACGTCACCTGTGATGTGATCTGGGGTCACTGGGGGTTCCGGGTCTCGGTGACCCAGCTGGGTCTGGATCGGGCCCTGGCCCTGGCTTGTATCTAAGCAGCCTGTGTAGTCCACAGATCGCTGCTTTTGACCGGAAATAAAAATGAAATCAAGTTACACTTCAGTCTGTGAGGACTCTCCCCAAACCTCTCAAGGACCTCAAGGACCTCAAGGACCTCAAGGACCAAGGACCAGTGTCACAGTGTTTGGGAAGAAGTATAGTGACCATCAGGCTGATTAATAATTAGTTCAAATTTGTCTTTCAGGTTTTTTTATGAGGGCGGCAGAATGGAGGCAGTTACTGGGATGCAGTCACACACACACACACACACGCACGCACGCACGCACGCACGCACACACACACACACACACACACACGCACGCACGCACGCACGCACGCACGCACGCACACACACGCAGGCAAACTGATTAAAGTTGAAGTTTTAATGCGCACAATAAGAAACCAAATGCGTTTTGTTTATGGACTCGCGCTGCCGTTCTTATTTAATCTGGATGACGTGTACGCTCTCGCCTTTATGCGCACGAGGCCCGGTAATCTTGTTCTCCATCGGGCCCCTGTGCATAATGAAAAGGGGCTTATCGCCGACGCTGGCCTCGGGGTGACGTCGACTTTCTCCATTTCCCGCCGAGAATAAGGTGAATGCCACTTAAGCCACGTGACCGGCGGAAATCTTCCCCCGGACTCATATAGGTGCCACCGCCGGAATGGGAACAATAACTCCCGACGGAATAAAATGAAGAGTTCAATTGGGGAAGCGATTAAAATGAATGGAGGCCCGGCCAGATAAGACGCAACCCGTTTCCTCATCTATTTAACATTCATTGAATTGAATAATCCGCTCTTATTATCGTAAATAGTCTGCATATTTACAATGAATATGCTAACCGTGTTTGCTGCGAGCGCTCTGCGACTTAATAATGTTTTCATCAATATATGCACATGTCTGGTTTCCTCCTATAGCTGTTTGTAAAGAGGAGTGGAGAGAGAGAGAGAGAGAGCGAGAGAGAGAGAGAGAGAGATGAATACTGCTATATAATGCTCATTGTTTCTGTAACTTTTCTATTCATTTTTTTTTGCACTTTGCCCAAGGCCAAGCCAGTTACATTTCAATCAAAAGATTCATTGTAAAGTCATTATCCCAAACTAGGCCCCGATAATTGGCTGTCATTTTGCATAGTGGCGGCACTCCGGCTGCGGGGCAAATGACTGCGGTGTTATCTTTCACTTTTAAGGAAAAATAATGGACAATTTATCATTAATCTTCTCCGGGAAATAATAACAAGTTAAATGTCATTCCCCGTGTCGCGCCTTTACAAATAAAATTGTGTGGCTCCGGGCTGATCACTGACCGGCCTGTCCTCTTCAGCACAAACAACGCTGGCCTGTCTGCTCTGTACTGCACAGATACACGGAATATGAGATATAATCAAACATTTTCTTATTTTATATTGTGTATTATTATTTTACTTTGTGTTGTAAATGTTACTGCTTGGGTTTTTGTGATTTAAAAAAAAAATCATGATACAAATTTGCTGATTTTCTGGTATGTTGCAACACCAGCAGGCGTTGGCTCCTGACCCCTGTTCATTCTGTGGGGCCTCATCAGTAAACAATATCAGATAAATGGGAGAGCGAAAGGGGGGCATCAGCAGAGGACGACACTCATTCCCATTCGTTTAGCGGATTAGTTTCCCGCGAAGGACGAGACAGAATGACTTGTTTGGCATTCAGAGGCAACTGAGCCCCCAGAGGAACCTGTTTGAACAGGGATCAATTATCAATCAGTCTATAGGCCAGGGCCAGCGAAGGATGCACAGATTAACAAAGCTATACCAGTTGTGTTGACAAATAACCTCTGAGATCCTGTCAATGAATGCACACGGACAAACGCCTTTGGCTTTGACACTGGCCCCCGCCGAAACAATTCAGATTAAGGCCGCCACAGAGTTTCATAACAAGAATAGATTAATGGATTATTACGTCTGGTCGATCACTGGACATCATTTCGGGCCCCTATTGTCATTTCATTGGTATTAAGCCCCCTGACTGGCCACTGGGCAGCTTTGCTCTTCTAGGCTCTTCCATTACTTGGTCAATGAATAATGTCACATCAAATCACAGCATCTTTTCTGCTGTTTAATCTTCTTATGACATGATAATAATCAGCGTGATCGAGCAAAACAATCTCATTCAGAAAAATGAGACTACACGGACACAGAATGACACTCTTAACAAGGCTGGGTCCCAAACTAGACACACAGATTTAAAGAAAATAACTACAAAAATGGGCTAAAGAACAACTCTAAAAAGCAAATGGACATGTCATGCGATGATGACCAAGCTTTAAATGAGTCATCAAACTATAAAAAAGATTGCATTCTTTTGCTAGACTTTTAGGAACATGGAGGAAAAATCCAATCATCTGGCTGAAGCTGTGACCAAACCAGAAATCACATGACCATCAAAAGTTTGACACATTCTTGAAGATTTTTACTTCTCTTAACTTGGAGGAAATGCATTTCAGAGCTTTCCTCGCCCTTCATAACTCATATGAGTTGTCACATATTATCCCTTATCAACCCCTTAGATAATCAATCAATTCGAGAGGAAGAAATGTCTTCAATCCAATTAATCCCAATATAGACGAAGCAACTAGAGGGACACAGTATCTTTACTGTCTCGTTGCAGGCAGGGTTCGAATCAATGCAGCTCACAGAACCAGAATCATTGGCAGGGTCCGTAAAAACAGAGCACCCGGTTCTGAATGGACCTCCAAAGATCTTCAACTGCTCTGAAGAACGAGATTTCACTACTTTTGTTTTTCTGTCTTTTACCAATCGCTTAGAATCAGAATCTCTTCCAATGGCGAGATTGGTAAATATACAGGAATCTGTCTTGGGGACGTTGGTGCAGAAACCAACGTTGCTTTCACATCATGTACTGAGGCAACATGGTGCCAACAGGACCTCATCGTGTAAAAGAGAGAATCGTAGAGCCCCAAAAATAGCAATAACAATGATAAACATGAATTATGGGAGAATCTGGTGTGTGAATCAAATAGCATCAATTCAGATTGACTCATGGATATCAAATGCACTTCAGATGGAGTCATGCATTTTACACCAACTGTGCTTGCTAACACACCAGCTGCTGCTGCATGGCTTCAGTTTTTAAAAGGTTTACCAGATGAGGAGCTGAATCGGACCAAATGCTACTGTTTGCTAATGTCACCATCCCACCATCCTGTGAATGAGCAGCATCTTAATTCTTCCACAACGGACATAATGGGGCTTTGAGAGCGTGATAGGGCGCCGCTCTGCCGCGTGACTGCATTAACAGCGGTGGTTAGAGTGTCCATTTGGAGGTCATGGCCTCCGTCTCCGGGAGGGCAGGTTGAAGGCCAGCAGACCTTGGGGAGGGCGAAGGGTAAAGGGGTGGTTGCAGGGGGGACCTCGGAGCGCAAACAGGCTCTTGTAATCCTGACCTTCCCCTTTTCTCCAGCAGCCAAGAGTTGACCGTGACGGCTAAGAACCGCGGTTACTCCCCGGGCACGTCTGGGCCAGGCAAACAGGATCGATGCAGGACTGTGGACGCAGACAGACGGGGCTGGTGGAGGGGAGGCTGACTGGGAGGGCAGGGGGGCAACACCACCAGGCTGTGGAGGGATTACAGGCCATTAATAACATGTGTTATTATGACGAGGGGAAGGGGTTGATATTGGTTTTTCAGTAAAAATCAGATATCGGCTGGTCAAGGTTGCCCACTGCCGATATGATGGAGGTGGAGGTACTTCAGTTTGTGATTTCCTTCGTTTCCCAGAATGACTTTCATCAACCCCCAGAGAAAGTGCCTCAACTTGTGGCTCTCAGCTTGATGAAGATATGAAGAACGATTAGCGCTAGCGATAGCATAGTAACAGCAAGAGAGTTTTTCCAGTTGAGGCAAACACAGAGTCCCTTACTCAAAACACAACATGTCTTGTGGCTGCATTGCATTCTGGTCTATTGAGGCCACTGTCCTATATATTGGTATTGGTATACCAGGTATGGGTATTGTATGGAGATTTAGTCCCGTAACAGTCTAGATGCTGTTTCAGACAATTTTCCATCAAGCCAAGACTCCTGCCAAGAAAGTAAACTGGGGAAACTGAATCCTGGCAGTTTTGTGGATTTTTTTTGGCAAGAATTAAATTTAAAAATGCTTAATATCATCACAACATATTGGCTATTGGCAGCCTTGATCCTAACATATTGGTATATTCAAGAAAGGTACCAGACTTTGTGACATAATATAAAAAAAGCAATTTTTCACATTTTGGAACAGTTCAAAATCCAACTCCTTCATTCACTCGCACAGAAACAGAGAATAATCTCTTCAAATGTGATCTTGTGATTTGTTGTGGGTTTTCTGCTGCTGTTGCTGGTTGCCTCCATGTCGAAGCCTATTGGCCCATCAGGGATAACTGGTACAATTTTGATGAACCTCGGAGGGATGATGCATCATTCGTAGGGGACAAACTGTTTCACTCACCACCCCGTTAGTCTGTTGACTGTCCGTCCGTTCATTTCCAACTGGTATTCTACAACGAGGCACACAAAGGCAGAAATACAAACACTTGTTTAGAGCCACCACAACGCTGAATGACTTGAGTCTTCTACAGGTCACGTAGCATCAATACCAATTGTTCTCACTGGCTTGGACTACTTGACGGGTTTCACTCCATCAGGACGAGTCAGATAATAGTCGGCAATCACAGAAAAGAAGATTATAAAAAAAAACTCTCCTGTGATTGTCCAAACTTTCTGGCACACTCCTGTGTGACAAACCCCTGGTGCTCCGGTATTGTAAACCTAGTTGGTGCACCAAGCCGGTTAAAACAAATCCTATTGGTTCCAGGTCTGGAGCGCTCTGAATGCAGCGTGGAAAGAGGACGGCAGTCTGGTTCAAGACTGGCTCACTTTTATACTGGACCTGTTTACTACCATCTTCCCGTTCCCCTTGACTCCAGCAGCCAAAACATTTCACTGTGCAACAAAGAAACCACTGAAAATATGAACGTTATGATCATGGGTTACTCGTGTTTAACAGGCTGTTAACGCGTTCCTCACTGTGGTGTTCTTCACTGTAGTGTTCCTCACTGTGGTGTTCTTCACTGTGGTGTTCTTCACTGTGGTGTCCCTCACTGTGGTGTTCTTCACTGTGGTGTTCTTCACTGTAGTGTTCTTCACTGTGGTGTTCTTCACTGTGGTGTTCTTCACTGTAGTGTTCCTCACTGTGGTGTTCTTCACTGTGGTGTTCTTCACTGTGGTGTCCCTCACTGTGGTGTTCTTCACTGTAGTGTTCTTCACTGTGGTGTCCCCTCACTGTGGTGTTCTTCACTGTAGTGTTCTTCACTGTGGTGTTCTTCACTGTGGTGTTCTTCACTGTAGTGTTCTTCACTGTGGTGTTCTTCACTGTGGTGTTCTTCACTGTAGTGTTCCTCACTGTGGTGTTCTTCACTGTGGTGTCCCTCACTGTGGTGTTCTTCACTGTGGTGTTCTTCACTGTAGTGTTCTTCACTGTGGTGTCCCTCACTGTGGTGTTCTTCACTGTGGTGTTCTTCACTGTAGTGTTCTTCACTGTGGTGTCCCTCACTGTGGTGTTCTTCACTGTGGTGTTCCTCACTGTAGTGTTCTTCACTGTGGTGTTCTTCACTGTGGTGTTCTTCACTGTAGTGTTCTTCACTGTGGTGTTCTTCACTGTAGTGTTCTTCACTGTGGTGTTCTTCACTGTGGTGTTCCTCACTGTGGTGTTCTTCACTGTGGTGTTCCTCACTGTGGTGTCCCTCACTGTGGTGTTCCTCACTGTGGTGTTCTTCACTGTGGTGTTCCTCACTGTAATGTTCCTCACTGTGGTGTTCTTCACTGTGGTGTTCTTCACTGTAGTGTTCTTCACTGTGGTGTTCTTCACTGTGGTGTTCTTCACTGTGGTGCTCTTCACTGTGGTGTTCCTCACTGTGGTGTTCCTCACTGTGGTGTTCCTCACTGCTCTTCCCAGAGATCACCTGTCAATCAAACAGTGTGTCCAGTACTGTGACGTCTTCCTCCTTGGATTTCTCTTGATGGAGTTTGAGTTCCTGTAGGTGGCGCTCTTTTCTTTGTCTGTTCAGTCACAGTGGCTATCGCTGCTCATGCTGACTACCCAGTTCTTCTTCTGCTGCTGTGTACCACGTGGTGTATACTGGTTGAATCACTAGTCTCAGTTTTATAATGGTTTTATTTCCTGTAGTGGTTTCTTCTATTTCTAGTGAGATCTCACCTGATTTTATTAGCTAGTTTTACATCCTTGTCTCTGTGAAGCACTTTGTCTTGAAAAGTTCTACATAAATACAAATAAATAAGAAATATATAATATATAAATCAAATTATTTTATTATTATCATTATATTACTATTGTTATTATTATTATTGTATTATATATATATTTAATATGAAAATGTCACAGATTATTGCTTTAAGAAAGAAAGGTATATAGATAGTAAATTTGAATCCATATTTATGGAGTGCTTCCAAAAAATAAACCCCATCTCCAGGCATTTACGTATCTTACACACACACACACACACACACACACACACACACACACACACACACACACACACACACACACACACACACACACACACACACACACAGTCCTGAGGGTTAGCAGGGTGCTTTTGGGTCCCATCTGCAGGGGGTCAATGAGAGCAGCTTTATAACAACACTGGGAGCGGATCCTCATGGGAACCCTCCTCCCCTGGAAACCCACACAGTAGATCACAGGGGTGACATGATTTCTCCGTTCCCTGCGGACACCAGACAGCCAGAGACCCACTGACAGAGTCTGTTAAACTGCCTACTTACTCCACTTGGATCTCCCTCTCGCTTTTGTTCCACTGTATTAGCTCAACCCCTCGAAGACCCCAGCAGACTGCCCTGCCTCTCGCCTCCATCTTCTCGTCCTATTTCTAAAGCGATGTGTTTGTTGTTGCTCTGTCTGTAACCTAAACCGCCATCTTGCCCTGGTTGTCCTTGGTAGAGAGTGTTGATGACCACAGGACAGTTTTGGCTTTTGACAATGAAACCTGACATTTACTGTTTCTGTAGCTGCTGGAAATATCTGATTGATGTCACGTCGTCTACGTTTGACCAGTTATCCACGGGAATAAGAACAATACACCAAACAACAAAATACTTCCAGTAATACAACGTACATCAGCAGTAGCTTGTTTTCTAACAGGCTCAAAGTGTTTTAGGGTGGATTTTGTTCTTTAAGGTGCTGCTAGCCAACCCAGGAAAATCCTTCTGTAAGGGTTTAGTGCCCCATGATGGTCTAAATGCTGTTTCAGAGGCTTTTCCAAAGAATAAGATTGTGGATGAAACAGTGAATCCTTGTTTTTTATGGGACAAATCTTTTCCAGTGAAATTTGTCACATTTAATTATACAGCACAAAATATCTGTTACCGACTTCAATACGAAAATAAATCCATCAGGCTTCAAAAACCCCAAATCAGGGGAAACATGGAGCCTGTTGAAATTGCCCTCTGCTGATAGAACAGCTGACTAGCCAGTATTGACTCAGGGACAATAGCTCACATGTCTGAGTGTTTCTCTGTGGTGACTGGACGTCTTCCTGCTGGGACCAGATTAGCCTCTCGGTGGGGGGCCGCCGGGGAGAGGAAGTATCAGAGGAGGACAAACACAAGGACGAATCAGCTCGCCTCGGTATTCATCACCAGCACACAGCGGCCGAGCGTCTCCTCTGCACCGGGAGAGGCTGAGACCACTGGAGGGATCATGTGGAGAGTCGGGTGTGATGTGGTTGAGCTTTCCATTTCCTTTTCCCCCTTTTTTTAATTAGGATTTCTATTAGCTGCCACAGTGATGAGCGCCGTCTTCCTGGGGGACACAAAGACAATACAGTGTTAAGTAAAAGGAAAATAGGTTACAGGGGCTGAAAAAAACAGTTAAATTTCATAGATTGTTAAAGGCCAAATGAAAAGTTTGTTTCCAGAATGTTTCCTTTTCAGAAAAAGTCATTACCTGAAGTTCATCATGTAACATCACCAAAATAAAGAGGACATGTGTGTATCAATCATAGGTAGGTGTCAGGGTCTGTTTACATTCTGGACATCTCATTTTAGCAGGAAACTAAGTTCTTTATTTAAAAAACAACAAAAAAACACACATTAAAAGATAACTATCACCTGAAGTTCCTCATCCAAGACCAAGGAAGGAGGAAGTCCATCCTCTCTTAGTGTTTTACAAACAGACAGGAAAGAGAGGATAGAAAGGAAAGTGTGGAGAAAGAAATATATAGTATGAGCTGGACTCACACCCAACCTGACACATCCTGTTCAAAAATGTGATAATACTTAATAAAACTAAAGGTATCTAGCGCTGATCTGGTGCTCAGTGTGGTCGACACTTTTCAAAATAATTGAATGCAATTCAGTTTTCAATAAGTTTCCTGAATGAAATGCATCCTTAAAAAAGGAACATGAACCCAGCTTTTTGAGTGCAGACAACAAGTACTTATTTACCGACAATTTTTATTTTTAACATTTTAAAATGTCTTTATTTGATTCTTTTTATTAACTCAATCATGTTTAAATCATTAGACTTAACGTTGGTTATTTCAAACATAGTTTCACTAAACTGATCATCACTAATGTCAGCCTGAGGGAGACATCACCAACAGATGGCGTCAAATACAAACTTATTTGGATTGTTTGTTTCTGTGTGTCAGTATTTACTGCTGGCCTGTCGGTATTTACATTGGAAAGCAATTCAATACTTCAGCAGGAGAAACTTTATTTTAACACCATTGAGTTTAGTGAAGAACAACACGAGGCTCTCTGATAAGATAGTTGTCCCTCAACAGACAAACAGGGACAGAATGACATGAACCTAAGACCCTCCTCTTTACTGAATGATTGACAGGTCCTGAGGTCGCTGCGCGTTCCCACATGGACCTCAACCGCAGTTTAGCAGATAATTAAAATATAACTCGGACAAAGAGCACTAAGTCCCGGTTAAGCGTTACAAAGGGAGAGCCCACATCCCCAGAGCTGGTAAACCAACACCGCATTATTAAGCCCACAAAGATAAACATGCCGCTTTCTGCCAGCTGTTCAGGACAAGTGTTGCCCGCGCCGAGGCGGCCAGCGTCCGGAGGGCAGACGCTGCCTTCAAGGACTGTCGGAAATCTCTTAATGTAAAGGGCAGCGCATATGAACGACCCAATTGTTAGATACGAATCTGAAGCCAAATGTTCTATGATACAGGAGTTGCAGAGATGGGTCGTTTAGGTGGCGTGTGTTGAGGGAAAAATGGAATGGAGTGTGGAAGCCATACCGAGCAAATGTGACGGCGATGTGCAGGAGGCGGCCAAGTTTGACGTCAACCCAAATGGGCCTGGTTGGTAAACATGAGCGTGTTGTGCACTGGGTATTGAAGTTCAAGCAGTTTTCAAACTGCTACCTCTTGCTGCCAGTTGGAGCCACCAGTGTGCAAAGTTGCCTAGTGCCGCTTTAACTTCCTTCACATAAACTAATCAAAACATCTTGCACCTGACGCACATTGCTCCTCTTTATTCTGCCACTACAGCAGGAAGTAGCTTTGCGCCGTCTAAACGACTTTTAAAAACTATTTTATCACAGGTTCAGTTATATCATTATTTCTGAAGAATAAACACATGAATGACATTATACCTCAAAAGTTACAGTTTTTCCAGGGAGCACCTGAATGCAGCAGGAGGATTCAGGGCAGGCTGGGAGTCGGCTGCTCCACGGCCTATGCCTTTTGGCGCTGAATTAATCTCCTGTCCTGTTTAGATAGGATAACAGTCTACCAGCAGACAATGACACACAGACCCGCTCTGAATTCATCAGATCTGTTTGGAATTTCAATAACTGGGCCGACATGACTGAGAATAAACGCCTCGTGGTCGGAATAAAGATTTTATTTTATTGGAATACATTCCCTTTAATATCAACATATGTCCTCCTAACTAGGCCGACCAGTGTCCACGTAGCAGAGGATTCATCATCCTACATAGAATCACCAAAACTTTAATTTATGGTGACTTTTAATTCAAACAAATTATATTAAATTGTCCTTAGTGAAGGATTGAGAGACTGAAGGGTTTTGATGAAAATATGACAATATAGAACTGAAGAAATGGATTAAGTTGAATCTGAATTTAGGGTTGCTTCTTGTAAATAAATAAACATACATATGTTGGTATCAGATCTTCATAATGAGTAACATAAAGTCTACTATCACTCAACATAGTGTTGTTATCATGGAGGACCGGAGTGAGCTAACGATCTACCAGGGACACATGCATGATGTTGGAAGGAAGAGGACAGTGAGGAAAGGAAGGAAGGACATAAAAATAAGAGCTAGTGAGTAATGTGACAACACAAACCACACCAGCACCCTGGTCCAACGCTCTCTATCGGCTCAAGTTGAGTTGTGGTCTGGTCTGTTCCCCCCCCCCCCCCCCCCCCCATCCTCTCTCTGGCTCCGCTCATGATCCCTGTTCCCTCCAGATAAAAAGTCATTAGGGCGCCGTGGGCCCCGGGGCCTCTCCCCAGTGGATACCGGATCTCCTCTGCACAGCCTAAATATTTGGATTGCCGTAAAGCCCAGAAACACCAGTATCACCAGTATCACCAGTATCTCCAGTATTCACAGAACCCCCCCCCCCCCTACAGCTGCTGTAATAAGACAGAAGATAATATACAGAAGATGATACCGATATGGAACACAGAAACTTGAACCTACTAATGTTTTCATCATCTTCAGTTATCGGAGCATCGTAGTTGGAAACTAGAAACGGTTATAGTCTTGTACCAGGAGAACCTTTTTGGTGTTGTAAACATACAATTCTCCAAATCAGCAGTATTAAAATAACTTTTTAACCAAATCACAGTTACTTACAACCAGAATATACAAAATGTGGCCAAAAAAATGCATTAGAAAACTGGATTTGAAATATATTTTCAACACTGGAAAAACATGTTCTTCCTGTTGACAACTGCAAAAACATTTTGAAACAGATCTCTTAGAGCAGGTCAGAGATGTCAGCGTGAAGGAAACGTGTGATGCTAAAGGAGGTTTCTCTCAGGTGCTCGGGTTGGAAAATATAAACTCTTCACCAGGAACTTGCACGATTGCATATTTGTCGTTTCTGCAGCAGTTGGCCTCTTTTCCTTTCCTTCCTGGTTTACCGGTGTGCAGGTTCACGTCTCTTTTCACATTGAGATGTGAAATGTGTGTTTTTGCAGTACGGGCCGTCACAGCTGCGGCGGGCCGTGTGACTCCGGGTTGACGTTGAGTGTCACGTACAAGGACAGGAGCCGGGCGTTTCATTACGCCCAGCAGGGTTGAGAATGTGAGCCCTGATTAGGTGTCTAATTACCCAGTTTAAAGTCTAAGTAGGCCATTTGCACTCTGGTGCTTGAACTGGATCCATCTCAGGCCGGTTCGATCTGTTTCTCTTGGCCCCATAGATAGTGCCCTGTGTGGCAGCTGGTGTCCCGTATTGTCTACCAGTGTGTGTGTGTGTGTGTGTGTGTGTGTGTGTGTGTGTGTGTGTGTTCAATCACAGCGCTCCATCTTCCAGCGTGGATTAGCCGTGGTTACGTAACAGCTGTCGGTGTCAGCCTCGCTCCTCTGATATGAATCTCTGCTGCCTGATGAGGGGATGATTGACAGCTCCGCTCCCAGAATAGACGAGGAATCTCCCTTTGATGAGCTCCTAAACTCGGAGGGTTGATCTCTTTACGGGGCTCTCCACGGAAATCTCTCTGTTCTCCCTTTGATTGGCGGGGATAATAACTTAATTAGACAGATTAGTTTGTCAGAAAATATTGCTAAAGATTTCAGCCCCTCGTTCAGAGCCTCTAAGATGCCTTCATGACTCGAGAATAGGTTTTGTTCCCTTTTAGCGGTTAGGGGACGCCAAGAGAGGTCAGGCAGCCTTACGACCCCGTGCAGGCTCATGTTGCATTGGAAAATAACAGGCAACGGGCATCGTATCAGCCAGGAAAGCGTGGAGAAGGTCCTCTGAATCAACGGCCTCAGTCGAACCGTCTAGCTGCTGTTACCGGCGACGCCCAACAGATGTCGCTGCAGGCCTCAGTTGGTGTCTGTAGTCCCTTGACACCCCCGTATTCCCTCTCTCTCTCCCTGAATGCAAACATGACAAAGGTTTCCAGGAATGTGGATGAAGATGCAAAAAGAGAAGAAATCCGGGTGTTATCGGGGGGGATCAGGAATCCATCACAACACGCTGCTGTGAGGGTGAAGCAGCACCGGGCCCCGATGATGAATGGAAAACACTCTCACGTGCATTTGTTAGATAGACGTGTGGTGCAGTCGAGGTTGCACAAGGATGCTCCACCTTTTCATCAGTCCAATTCATCTTCACTTGCACTTGTTTTTACAGTTAAAGCAGACTCAGAGCTCTGGGTGTGTGGGCTGTACTGCATCAGGTCAAGTAAACCAAATTGACCAACTTTCCTCCGTTCATTGCATCTGGCAGTCCGAGCAGTTCTGAGTGTTTAAAAAAAACCCACTGAGCTGCTACTTGATGCAGGTCTGGACGTAACACAACCACGACAGATGGTGGAGTCGCTGCATTTCTTCCTCCTCACAGTATGCAGTTACAATTTTAGGACTTTCTACCCATCGAACCTCCTTCATTCCTCTGGCAAAAGTGCCTCCTTCCATTGCCAAAACTCCCTCTTGGCAACGCTGAAAATGTTTTACTCCTTCTTTCCACTCACAAAACTCCTTAAAAACAACATCCACCAGAAACCGGTTTCCTCCCAAACCTTTTTGTTTCTGGCCTTCAACGCTTTGGTTTCTGCTCCTGCTCCAAAACAAAACCCTTCCTCCAAATTAGTTTCTTCTCCTGTCAAGACTTAGTGGCAGATGTCTGATGTCTAAAATGACAGGGCTGTAATGGACAGCCTAAATTTATGAACAAGTATAAATCAGTTTCTGCACATTTGGTCCTGTGTGCTGTGAAATAAGACCGGAGGAGTGAAGGAGTGTAAATGAGGATGGAGGACAGATGAATTCAGCATTAGCGGGGGAGTATTGACAGTGGGAAGAAGGAGTATTGACCAGGGGGAGAAGGTATTATTGACGAGGAGGAAGAGAAACGCCTCAGTAATGGCCGCTGTATTACCCACCTCATCAGCTACTACTCCACTATACCGACGTCACCTAGAAACTCTTTTTAGGTGCTCTTTAAATGTCATGGATGCAGGGGTCAGTGAAGCGGACCGTGCTGCTGCCGCCGTCTGCTCGGTCGCCACTTCAGAGCCGCTCTGTTGACTCGGTCTTTACCTGAGTGGAAAATCTCAAGTGCTTCTGTCAAAATACCCAGCAAGATTTCCCCCCGAGGAACAAAGAAAAGGGTTTTGTCTGTCAACCCAAATTGGCCCGAAAGTAGAATTTCATACTTGGGTGGCAGGAGCTCAGAGGTTAGAGAGGAGGGCTTTTTGACTGGAAGGCTGCTGGTTCGAATCCTCCATCCTCAATGGGCGGGGGGGGGAAGTGAAGGAGTGATGCTTGTGAGGCTTAAAAAACTGGATAAATAAAGTAAAAGATAATCCACCTGCTTCAGTGGCTTGTTGGCTTACAGGCCAGAGCCACTGTAACATATAAAGATATCCCTGGGCTTCATGTTACAACAACAAAAGAAGATATCTGTTCTTTCCCCAGACATTAAAGGTTGAATATAAGAGATCTGAAGACAAATGTTTTGAATGTATGAAAAAATCTCTCTGAAAATATCTCTTACAGTTGCAAAAACACTGCCGACGTGCCCTTGAGCAAGGCGGTAAACCCCCGACAACACCTGCATCTCTCTTGGTCTGTCTGAAGAAAAGCGGCTGTAAGGGATTTTATATGTTTGCATGTACAGGAGGAAAGACAAACTCCATTACCTGTAAATTGGCCAGTAAAGTAAAGTTAACCTGAATTAATGATCCTCTTAAAGTGTTTGTCAATGGAGGACACCAAGTACAGAAACACACTGGAGGAGGGGGCGGGGCTTCAGCATGTATTGATTTTCTCTGTGAGTGGAGCACAATCCAGCACAGCATCACTCACAACACCAGCAAGCTAAACTGGCCCCAGTCACATGACCCGTCACATGACCCGTCACGTGACCTCACACTCCCCTGGTCCCTGGTCACCTGAGGTCGCCTGTAGCAGCAGCAGGTTTACGGTAAGTTCGGTGTCTGTACAGATGTTAGAAACCCCACACGGTCCCACGCTGCCCTCCGACTTCACCGCTGTTCTATTTTCATTTGACTTATTTAACCTTTATTTAACCAAGAAGGTCATTTAGGAACAAAGCCTGGCAAAAGGATGCTTGGTGGGAAATTGGGGGGGGAAAGGGAAACAAAACAAGGAAGCAAGACAAGGAGGCTAGCAGTTAGAAAAAACACATTAAACAGTTGAAGATAAAGCAGCAGAGGAGGAAACTGGAGGGACAAATAACACCAACCACAACAAGAACACCAGTAAAGGTTATTAAAACACAGAGACGTTAGTGGTTGATCCCAGAGAGGAAGAGCCAGCAGAACCGAGTCATGATATTTACTCTACATGTTCTGGAACAAGTGATGCAGTCCAACAATCACAACCACAAATACCAAACACGTATTTCTCAAAAACCTGCTTGGTTAAATGTCATGACCTGGTTTGACCTTTGGTGCAGGTTGGGGGCGGAGTGGGAGATTCCTCTTCAACCTCCTTCACCATGTTTTTAACCCAAATCATGACAATAACAATCTTCATTTATTTACCACGTTTCATAATACAAAGTGTTTTACAAATGATAAAAAACACAGAAAATCAACAATAAAACAAGGCTAAGAAATATAAAATCAAGACGAGTGATAAAAGATCATTACATGAAAGCAGATCTGTCAAATTGAGTTTTAAAAGTGATTTAAAAGACGATCCAGCGTGCCAGCAGCCTGGACCGTCACCTCCAACAGCCTCCAGGGACATCAGGACCTCAGGCTGGAGGATCCGGATCACACAGGGGTTAAAGGTTCGGGTGATGCAGCTTCATAATTACTAGAAAGACAAAACTGATTCTAGGTCAGCAGGTAGAGCCTTTATAAATGGGAGGGTGGCCTTGGGTAATGGAGTAGTAGTGGTTATAAGGTGCAGGGTGATGAGAGTCCAGCCTGCACAACAGGAACTCCATCCAAGCTCCTCTGTTAGACGTTTTGACCCAACGTGGATCTCCTTCAGGTCAACATTGTTATTGTATTGTGACAGGTCTGATTACTGCTCTGACTAGCTGAGACATTTGTCCCTCATGATCTGGGACTTCCAGGTCGGCTGGTAAACAACGTTGCATTCATGGTCTATTCTAGGTCAGCAGGTAAGGATGGTAAGCATGGTCAAACCCAGAAGACAAACACTAAACACACATGGACGTCCTGCAGCTTAAGAGTGTTAGTCATGATGGTTAGACTGGTGAAAGTGTTTTCTTACTGTTACTGACACAAAATCTGATTTCTCCGCCATGTTTAGAAGGTGGGAAATTGGGAACTTTTCCAAGTAGGAAATTTGGTTTTCCAATATATCTGATAGCACATGAATGCAGGGAGAGTCTGATGGGTTTGGTGTGGACTGCTAGACTACCTACCTCCACCCATATATACAGTATATATATATATATATATATATATATGGGCTTAGGAGCAGTTTGAACTATTTTGTTTGAGATGATGTTGTCTAATGAATGGAGTCCCTAGTGTGTGGGCTCTACTCTCTTTATTTAAAGTGGCCTTGAGGTCAGAGATCGACCAGAGACTGAGTGTTACTGGTTCGTTGCCCACCCGTTACCAGAGAGCTTTGAGCAAGGCAGCTGAGTCGTAGTTGATAAATAACCAACTCCCTGGCCGTGTGCAGCGTGTCTGCTCTGAGACCGAGGCCAGCCAAGCCGTAGCATCATGGCAGCCAAATACTACGTCTGGAACATTTGGCCGTATGACAGAGCTCCGGGGGCGTCGCTGTACATTAACCTTCCATACACGACAGCATCAGGAGGCTGGCTCGCCGTGTGACAGCCAGTTCACTCTCAGGAGTAAAGCATGGTGGCTGCACTGGGCGTCTTCCAGGAGGGAATATGAAGCAGGGCCTCCTGGTTACTGAGGAAGGATCCTAAAAAGGAACATATCACCACCTAACAGGAAGGTTGAGGACTTGAATTGTATATTGATCACCAATCCAATATCTTATGTTATTGAAAATAGCATAAACAAATAGTATTTTTGGTGTTTCTGAAGTGGCACAAACCTCCTGCTAGCATTTTTTGTTGACATACAAACATCCATAGGTGAAGTAATGTCAAGAAACAGAACTGACCAGAAAGACTCGATATTTTCAGGTTACTTGTATTTCTTAAGATATACCACAATCTAGTCTACCTCCACTCAGCACGTCTACTCTGACGTACTATTCTGTAGTAAATGTGATTTGATACACCTAAAGGAAAAATCTAAAAAATGATTTAAAATTATTATTATTTTTAATTACAAAAATAGCAGTGAGTGAAAGTGACTCAACTTTCACACACAACAATTTAAAGTGCTTGTATGAGTTTATACCAGGATGTGTGAATTATGAGGAGCCACTTCAAGCAACTTAATTTGGGCTTCATGTGTTTTACCGAGAGGCCAGCAGCATCACAGCCCGGCGGTGAGGCGTTCACGTTCACTTTGATTTGAAACAGGCCCGGCGCGAGCAGAACGTACGAAAACGCCACATTCCCGACATATAGCATCGCAATCCCCTTCTCATATAAACCACATGTAGTGAGGTGGTGCTGAACTTCCTCGTCCTGCAGAAAGAGGATAAAGGCGTGACGTCGCTGCCTGCAGAGCGGCCCGGCAGGAGGAGCGGCGGGGACACGCTGCAGCAGACTGCGAAACGCGAGGCAGGAGGGCGAAACAACCGGCAGCAACAACGACGACAACTTTACCGAGACCGGAACCGTAATGCGGCACCGCCAGGCAGCCCTGGACATAACGTGACCGTGCATCTTGACGCTGAGCGTGGTGGTGGTGGAGGAGGAGGAGGAGGAGGAGGAGGAGTGGGGGGAAACGGCGGAGGGAAACGGCGGAGGGAACGCGCTGAGCTTCGCCTCGCCTCGCCTCGGCGTGTCGGTCTGGATGTGGAAATGTCCTCGGTAAACGCAGAGGAGGACCAGAGATGGGCACCGACGCACGTCCAGGTGACGGTGCTGCGGGGCAGAGGCTTACGAGGCAAGGGCAAGAACCAAACCAGCGACGTGTACACCATCATCCAGGTGGGGAAGGAGAAGTACTCGACCTGCGTGGTGGAGAAGACCACCGCTCCGGAGTGGAGGGAGGAATGCTCCTTCGAGCTGCTGCCCGGGGTGCTGCAGGACCGGGGACGGGGCGCCTACCCCCCGGGGAGCAGCGACCTGGTCCTCACCGTCATGCACCGGGCGCTGATCGGGATGGATGTGTTTCTCGGACAAGTGGCGATCCCGCTGGATAAGGCCTATCAGGACAACATATGCATGAAGAACGAGTAGGTTGCATTGTATGGTTCAGCAGTTTATAAGTGTGTGTGTGTGTGTGTGTGTGTGTGTGTGTGTGTGTGTGTGTGTGTGTGTGTGTGTGTGGGGGTGTGTGTGTGTGGGGTTTTTGGTTTCACCATGCAGACACTGACCCCGGCCCCCGGTCCAGGCAGGGCTCCCTGGTCAGTGAAGGCAGCAGCAGGGTGTTGGTGCCTGGGCTGCCTGTCCTGTGTGGAGGTCTGTGGTGTAAACACAGCTGTCAGGTCGGTGGTGCTGCTGCATCAGGGCTCTGCAGACACACCCTCCTCCACCTAAAACCTTCTAGAAACCTCAAACCCCGTCCACGGAGGTTTCCACATGTAGAAAAGGGTTACTGGTGTTATTTTGTTGTTGCTTTTTCACTCTTGACAAATGTTTTCCCCCCCCCCCCTGATAGCTAAGGCATGACGTACCAGGGAGGATTACTGCCTGTCCCAGTTCCAAGGATTATCTAACACTTTAATGATCTGAAAGCTGCGAGGTATTTTTAGTGTAACATGTTATTCCCCCCCCCCGGAGGTCTGGGGTTAAAGAGGAGCTGTGGGTGGATGTGGCGTAGCCTCAGTTTACACCAGGTCCACCCCCCCGAGGCTCTCCACGAGTTACTTTGCGATCAAGTGTTGTCGTTTTGTTGTGTCCACTTTCCCTCAACCTGCCTCGTCGACTTTTGCTTCGCTTAGCGATTTCCTACATTTCCCAGAATGCCCTGCGACAGCCTCTAGAGAATGGGTGTGTGAACTTGTGACTTCCAGCTGCTACACATGTAGGTGGGGAGAGCGACGGCGGAGGGAGAGTTTTTCCAGTTGAGGAAAAAGTGAGAGTCCCTTACCCCCACGTCCCTTACTCAAAATGTAGCATGTCTGGTGGCTGCATTGCATTCTGGTCTTATCTCGGCTACTGCATTGCATTCTGGTCTATCTTGTCTACTGTCGATGTAGGAATTGGTCTCTCTCCTCTCCTCTGATGGATTCCTCCTGTGTGATTGTTGATCGTCGGTCTAGAAAGAAGCCCTTGCTCTCTGATTCTGATTGGCTGAGACCAAAACCAGACCATTGATGTTTTAGATCAATGAGACATTTTCTGATATCAAACTTCATTGTAGCTGCTGGAAATGTCTCGACATCGTCTACGTTTTGGTCACCAAACAACAAAATAGGGCCCAGAAAATCACCAGTAACTGTCTTTAAGTGTGTCAGTTCTATAATAATAACTGGTACATTCCCCTGGACATCCCCCTTCCTCCTGACAGCCTGACACAACAACCCAACATGCTGTTGACTAAGCACAGATTGACTAGATTGACTGAATTATGAACCAAAATGTTCCCCCCGCCCTCTTTTCTCTCTCACAGTGGGTCGGTGGAACTGACTAACAACTGACTGACTGTGTTGTTTCCCTGTCGAGGGGAACCAGTCGTCTCCTGACAGCCCCGTCAAGGCTGGTCACTTGAAGGTGACAGTCAGGCTGTGGAGATGATGTGTCAGCAGTTTGGTGCCTTGGTACATTCAGTGTCTCCATGTGGCATTCAATGAATCTGGGTTGGTCAATAGTAACGCCCTCGCACGGTGACCGTCCAGCTGAATGTGAACCACAGTGGAGGAGAGACTGATCTGTTTCATGCTAAGCTAGCATGCTAAAGACAAAACACAACTCTACAGTTTATATATGTTGTTTATTATAAGCAGCTGTTGGCTGATGTACTTGGTATATCTGGGTCCTTTTAGTTGTTTGGTGGTGTTTTTCTTATTCCCATGGGTGACTGGCTGAAATGTAGATGATGCAATGTCACGTCAAGATATTTCCAGCAGCTACGACGAGTTTGTTAGCAGAAAATATCAAAAATACGGTCAAAATAACGGTCAACATTTTGGTGTCTAGCCAATCAGAATCAAAGAGCTTCTTTCTAGACCGACGATCAACAATCATACAGGAGGAATCCATCAGAGGAGAGAGACCAATTCCCCCACCGACAGTAGGAGATAGACCAGAATGCAATGCAGTAGCCAAGATAGACCAGGATGCAATGCAGTAGCCGAGATAGACCAGAATGCAATGCAAGACTTATTTAGCTTTGAGTGAGAATGCAATAAGTCCAGGCCTGTTCTCTGGGGGTTGTCGAAAGGCATTCTGGGAAATACAGACAACCACTAACTGAAGTAGAAGTAGAGGAGGCAGGTTGAGGGAAAGTGGGAAATTACAAAACTTCATCACAAAATAACTCCTGGAGCGTGTTGGACATCACAGATTGATGATGTATAACAGAGGAAGAGGATCTGAGGGTGGAAGTTTCCTTTAAGAGTAAAGCAGAGTAGTTTGTTTTATCTTTAAGGGTCTCATGATGGAGCAGGATTAGGGTTTTGTTGTTTAAATTTAACTTTATGTGCACAGAGATAAATGACGGCGATAAAATCCGATGATTAAAAATCACAGAAAGAAGAGACGCAAAAAGTCAAGATGATGAGCGGAAACACAACAGCTTTGTGCTCTGTTGGTTCTCCAGCGTCCCGTTCGTTTATCACCGTCACCAGACACAAAAAGCAAATCTGCAAAAAGAAACATTTTTCGGGAACTAAATGCTTAATCTCTCATTGGCAGCCATTTATTTACAGGGTGTTGGTGGGTTTCTAGGGTTGTGAAACTCCCACCGCACAAATGACCACGCTGTCTTTCAGTTCAAAACAACAAAATCGCAGTTATCTACCTCCCTGCCACTTTACCATCTCTAATGTTTATAGATCTTGTACAGGAGGCGGAGGTCTTATTTCGAGGATTTGTCAGATAGCATGAACACTGAAACTGGACAGGGTCTAACACTAGATGTGGTTATATTCGAGTTGAGCCGGTGTTTGTCAGGCATACGCCCATCCTGACAGACTGCGGTGGAAACATTTGCACCTCGTCAGTATTTTGTACTGAAGTAAGTCAGAGTGATTCCCCCTCGTACGGGTTGCAGCGGAGGAGGCGTTGGTCTCGATGCGTTTGCATGTACCACTGAAGTGCAGATTCTGGGCAAGGTGGGCGTCGGGTGGGTGCTAGGTCTACTGGGAGGAAGCTACGACTGCCAGATGAGCATGCTGCAGATCGGGCAGTCCCACAGTTTGTTTATGTTACGGAGCAGAAATAGGGCGGCAGCAGACCACAGACCCCCCGGTGGTTTTGTCCCCGGGGGGGTTTAGATTTGTCTTGTTGATTTGGTATTGAATCGTAGAAGACGGGGAGGAAATAGTGAATTATTGTGAAGTTATTTTTGCCCCTGGAACTCCCTCAAGGACCCTTGGGTTTCCCTGAACCCCAGCTTGAGAACCACTGCTGTAGGGTATTGCATCATAACACAGTGTTTCCTACAGACTTGCAATCTTCAGCCCTGGCCTACAAGAGCTTGTTCCCTCAAAAACAAACTGCAGCTTCTCTTCTTGACTCGGACATTGAAGCAGTCAGTATGAGGATTGTGATTGTTAGTGCAGTTCTGTTTTGCAGTCACGTCTTTCTACTCCACACCGTCCCCATCCTGCATCCCTGTGTTGTTGTGGCCCGCTGCCTCAGGCTCGGGTTACCGAGGCCCGAGAACTGAAGCGCCTTGATTTGCTGTGTGTGTGTGTGTGTGTGTGTGTGTGTGTGTGTGTGTGTGTGTGTGTGTGTGTGTGTGTGTGTGTGTGTGTGTGTGTGTGTGTGTGTGTGTGTGTGTGTGTGTGTGTGTGTGTGTGTGTGTGTGTGTGTGTGTGTGTGTGTGTGTGTGTGTGTGTGTGTGTGTGTGTGTGTGTGTGTGTCATTTGAATACACACCCGGCGCTTCTTCCTTGTTGCATTTCCAGCTGTGATATGATCAGAATCAGTTTATCTGCCAAGTACATGATGAACTGTACAGGGTAACACATTTATACTGGTACCTCTGGAGACATTTCAGTAGTAGGAAATAGACACAAACAGGGTTAAACGTATTGTGGACAGTAGGATAAACCTCTCACCCACAACATAGTCACTGTTTATGTGAGTTATGTGACATAGAGGCTTTCCAGCTGCAGCACCAACACATCTGGCTCCATCATGGAGGTTCATAGGAGAAGTGGCTGCATGAAAACAATACCAAGGCAGCAAAGTGATAGATACCTGAACACTGTTGTGGTGTGAGTCTAGGTCAGTTCGGTAACGTTAAGTAACAGCGAATAGCGTGATAAAGTAGATTTGTTTTATGTAGGTTACTGTGACACAGGAAGCTGTCTGGTTGGTCCTCTGGTCCCAGTCCCTCCCCAGATCACAGAGGAGTCAGCTCAGTGAAGCGGAAAAAACTGGTTCTGGGTTTGTTAGCTGGTTAACTAGCCAGGAGGCTAATTTAGCACAGTAACAACATGCAGCTACTAGCCACCTGCTAGCTTCCACAGCTAATGTGCAAATCAGATGAGTTAAGGTGCATCTTTATACTGCCCCACAGCAAAAAAAAGGCATTTATTTGTGAGGGTTGTTGATAAAATGGCTCAACAATGACTTTACCATTTTCAACTGCTGATGAGCTTACTGGTGCTACAACACATTTTGTTCTCAAGCCAAAAACAACACAAAACAAATGACAGAGCAGTATTATTTTGCACCGTGGTCTATTCTGTATTTACGAGGCATTTATTGGATCTCTAGTTTATTATTAATCTGATAGCTTACTCCTAATGTGAAAATGTCCATTACAGAAGTATTATATAGGTATAGAAGTAGACCAGACGCTGTGGCAGAGACCTGATGATGTTTTTGCAGGTCGCTGGTCACCGTGGAGCTCGATTGAACTCATAAATTGCTTAATGCCCCTTTGACTGCAGTACAGTGATAGTTCACTAACCAGATACTAGCTAGCTAACAAGCTGACTTGTGATTTAAACACAAAATTGATCAAAATGGTTGGTTGCTAGCCAAAAACAGCACAGAAATTGATCGTGTCCATTTAGAAACGCCATGTTGCCAAATAAGCAGAGGACCTCAGTCATGGCCACTAGGAGCTCTCTGTTATGTTCAGCACATAAATATTGTTAGTCTCATTTTGTCATGTTGCTCTCAAGCAAACACACTTCATCTTTACGTCCTGCCCAGATGCCCGGTAAATGCAGAGGAGGCTTACGTCTCACAACAAAGATTTACTGGCGTTTCTCCGATGCATTAGCTGTTACCGAATAGGTGTAGATCGTCTTACATGCTTACTACAGGCAGAAGACCGGCGTGACCAGAGGACTCTAGAGTAAAGGTCTGCCCATGAGTTGGAAACCGAGATGCCCACAACGTATCCTCGCATGGCCTGACACTCTTTCGCTGGCGACCCAGAAGCATCTGGAAGCGAACGCTGTTTACAGGACTTGGCACTGAACTCGGCATCAGCTGGCCTTGTAGAAATGGCCTCGTATGATAAGAGCGCGATCCATTTGACCTCATTTGAAAGTTGATTACATTGTATTTTTAATACTCCGCTGTAAGCTAAGAGGACGGTAGTAGCCTTGTTCTCAGGACACATAATGCTTTATTAACCACGGTGCTTGCCGGTGTGTTGGGATCTACTTTTGCTTATTGATTGCTTCACCATAGCCTAGCACTTTAAAACACCTCCTACCAAATGCATTTTGAACTGGGATCTTTTTTCATCATGTCAGATTTTTTGGGACCTGCAACTCCCATTTATTTCCAACAAGAGATTAACATTTTTCACCCCGCCCCCCCTGCTTTTCTGTGACTGATCACGTCCCTCATGTAGGCCTGAGAAGCCTGGTTTGAACATACAATGGTTTACTGTATAAAAGTATTGTAAGGGAAGTCTGTGGTGAGGGAGGAACTCATCGCATCCAGATGTGGAATGTGGTTTGCTTCTCGTCGGCCCTCAGCCTGTTCACGACCTCGGCTGATGAGGCAGGAATCCAGGCCACGCTCAGGCCTGGCCCACATTACCAACGTTGCCCACAGGGCTGAGCCTCCCGGAGGTTACTCGGGCCCTGGATCAGTGAAATATCTGTCATGGGAGGTTCCCGCTTGATAACCACAGTGACATACCTGCACTTAGCCGCCCTGCACCCCCTCTAACAACCAAGCCGGGCAGCCACCTTAGATCCTGGTGGTATTGCAGGATTCAGAGGTGTAGATTTGGGTGAGTGGGTCGGGGTGAGGGTTGGGGAATTGCCCCTTTTTTGTATTCCTGCTACTTTAAAGTGAACCATCGTGTAAGTATAATAAGTATAATCTGGCTCTGATACCACCTAAGCTTAGGCCCTTGGAGAACGTCTGAGCACATGCTGGATGAAATGGGTTGATAACCTACTTGTTTCGTGATATCCCTGTCCTGCCTCGAAGGGTGTTTCTACAGACCACTTGTTCCACAGAAGGCTTGTTAAGCGTTACCCTGAAGTAAGGCAGCAGCTCCTGGAAGAGAAATTTCCTGAGGTTTCCTAAGTAGACCAGGGAGGGGGGTGGATGATGAGGAGATTGTATCGTACAGGGATGGGGTGGAGTGTTGTGATTTCCTGTTTTTTGGGGTGATGGGGAAGCAGATATGCAGCTATGCTCTGCGGTGCTGGAACGGTATTGTCTACAAAAGTCTGACTGCCGTAATTCCTCAGGCCAGCTATTTCTTATCTGTCCAGGGGCATGTTTACCCCAAAAACATCTTGTTGCTATGATCTCCAAAACCATCATGGTCCTAAGATGTTTGTTTTAGTGAAAGTCTTTTGACTGAGATAATGGACGATGCCATTTGGTGGCAGTTTTATCCGAATAGTTTTGCAGTACCACGAGTGCCTACATTCCTAGCATGGTGGCCCCAGTGGGAATCAAACCCCCAACCAGTGGCCGTGCTCTGCTCTACTTTAGACGCTTTGCAGTTGAGTCACAAATCTCCCAGAAACCATGTCTGGCGCCATCATGGAGGTTAAATATAGCCAAGCTATAAAAAGTTAATAATTTTAATTGTAAAAGTGATCAGTGTGATCAGGTAGATTTGTCTCCAAGGTTACTGTGACTCAGTAAACTGTCTTGTCTTTAGCCCTAGTCTCTACTCCAAAACACTCTGAGTTGGAGCTGGAGAAGAGTCAGCTAGTTAACCTGAACTAACTGGTAGCTAGCTAACTAGCCAGCAGGCTAGTTTAGTTACTGTTAACATGGGACTACTAGCCACTGCTAACACTAGCGTCTACTACATACGTTAGCTAGGGTGCTAATCAGATGTGCTAACAACAAGACAGTGATGGTTAGCTGACCAGATTCTATGGTTAGCTAGCTAACAAGCTACATGATCTAAACCAAATCAATCAGATGTATCAGTGATGAAATGATCTGTCAGAAACAGACAGAAATGTACCATGACTATTCCAAACTGTTGAGACAGTACATTAAGAAACGCAGTCAGCTGTTCACAGCCACTGTTGCACAAGAGCTGGACCTCCAATATGGCCGCCACATGGTGTGTGATGTCACACTAGGGTCACTTTGTGTGGCCTCTGTGAGAAGATGCTATTGGCAGCAGGTCCTACTCAGTAACAGGCCTTGTGCTTCCTGGCTACTCGTGACTCCAGATATAGGCTGTTCGTTTTGTCTGTGTTGCAGTTTCTATATTCAGGTCTCATGTCGGTTTAGTTGCGTTCAGATTTGGTTGTGTCAGAGTTATACATGCATCACACGACCCACCAGTGCAGGTGCACACAAATAGGCCTGCAACTTTTTTTTTTTTTTTTTTTTTTTGCACCGTCTTCAAAAATAAAGACAGTAACTGTATCATGAGAATAGCTTTCCAAATGCTTTTAGTCAGCAGAAGCCAAACGTTTTCCTCCTCGTGACCAGGTCAGTCTTTTTGGAGGGCCAGCTGAATGCCTCAAATGTAAAAATGTAAATAATTCACTGTGCCTGTGTTCGCTCACAGTTCTTCTCCAGTACAAAAGGAGGTTAGGAGCTAAATATCCTTTGAGAATAGGGCGAGAGATTGTAGTGTAGTCAGGGATGTAGCTTTGCACAAATCACACACACCTCCCGGCCCGGCGTGACGGTTTGGAATGTGAACCCCACCTAGGCCACAGGGAGTTGCCGGCTACGTCAGGAGGACTGATACTATTGTTGGAGCATCAGTGTGAAACCTGAGTCCACACCTAACAGGCACTAGACACTTGAGCAAGAGCCTATAGTCAGAAGTCTTTGTGTTTGCTCTGATACCTCAAAAGCAAAAACAAACGCCAGACGGGGTCAAAGGTCAGGAATGTCACCATTTGTTTGAAAGCGTAATCTATCATTCATCTGGATTCCAATAATTCAGATGGCCTCTTTCACGTTTTGAACCTGAACGTGACGGATTTTCACCGCTAATGCGTCGCCCGTGTCGAGTTGCAGCCGCCCCATTTTGGTCACATGGTACATTTCCATTGTGTTTTTCTGTGTGATCTGATGCTCGTTCATCCTGTTGAGTTATAAAAAGGTTCCTGTGCTCTGGGCTCCACCTGCTATTTGTTTGTTTTCCTTGCACTTGCAGGAATTTGTTGCTGCTGATTTGCTTTTCACTGGCATTCCTCCTGGGTGACTGTTCACCAGGCTGAACTTGAGGTGCTAATCGTCACGTGTAGTGAATTACATGACTTGTGTTGCTTTTTCTGCACCATATAATTACTCCAGTGCGTTTGCTAGAGCAGGAAACGTTTTCTATTTTTTTTTTTTCCCTCTACCAAAACTCTCCAGCTACTGTCACTATTTTACCAGCCAACACATTTTAGATGTCAACAGGTCCTCCAAATGATGGGAGGTCACTAGGGTTAGACTGGTATATATATTTTTATTAAATATTGGATAACCTTGTTGTCCACCTATGATGGAGGTTCTTCCCTGACCACAGCTACATAAAACCTGCAATGAAATGTGTTTCCACATTCTTTCCACATTTTATTCATTCATTTAATGTTTTTACCATTGAATAGGTGTGGTGTGTTACCCTGCCTTGAAGAGTTTCCGAAGCTTTTCCACCCTGCCAAGAGTCAAATTCTGTAGGAAAGACTGAAAACTAATTTTTTTTGGCACAAAAATGTTAAACTATCGGTAGCTGCAGTACAAACATGTCTGTATGAGCATCGACTAAGTGACTGGTAAAGAAGGTAAACTTACCAGCCACAGTCTGCAGTTACCAGTATTTGGCTGGAATTCGTTTCCCACCTTGGTTTTTTTCTATTCTTGCATAGTCATACTGTAGGTATTCGGAGGAGGGGAGAAACCACGCGTCTGGTTTCTGAGATAGCGGTGCAGCTGTGTGTCACGGTGCTCACAGATCACACATCAGTGGCTTTGCTTTTATCTCCCGTCTCTTTCATGTTTCAGCTTTAATGTCTCATCTTTTATGTTTTCACTTCCTATTCTCCCATCGTTCTAAATTGTGTGTTGACTTAGCATCGGTATAATTCTTTTTTTTTTTTTTTTTCACTCAACACCAGATTAGTAGAAAGTACTTTCTACTACAGTGCAAATATCAACCCTATCTGGGTCATTGTACCTCTCACCTCACTGATATCTTGTTTTTATATCAGTACAACAGGCTGAAATCACTTCATCTGGTTGACATGTTTTTCAGTATTGTGCATCTTGTAAATTGATGACAAATTCATTGCATATTTTTAAAAATGCTGATAAAGAGCCAGTTGTCTTTTTTAAAATTCCAACACAATACTTTAGACAACACTTTGTGTAATAATATATCTCTGAGTTCACACATTCATTTATGATTCATGGTTTTGTGGTTTTTGGGGTCATGTAGATTTACAATATGGATTTATGTCTCATTTTATCAATCAGCCGTTTCATTGTGTTTTACAGTTCCTGTTATCTCCATGTAGGTTTGTACCTTTCATGACGTCACGTAACATCGATTCAGTGAAACCTCTCTCGGTCTGTCTGAGTCGACTCGTCTGTCCTGGCTCATCGTATCATATGGAGGCTGCATGTCCTACTGAACCGACTGTGGATGTGGAGCTACGTGGCACCAGTTGTACTTGAATCTTGAAATTTGTTGTTAATTTCGGCCTGTGTATATATATATATATATATATATATATATATATTTTACACCCGTTCCACACCTTCAGTCTTATGCTTATGCATCATCAACAGAGGATATAATCGTGGTCGAGGTGAGAGGTGCAGAAGGCCTGGCAGCACAGGAAGCAAAAAAAAAAAGAAGCAGCTCTCAGTTTCAAACCCAGTTATCTGCCTGCTACAAGAAGCCTTCTTCCTTCCTATGCTGCTACTTTTCTGCTGGCAGCATTAAGTGTCAGAGAGACATTTTAAGTAGGGGATTTTTTTTTTGTTTTTTTTTGTTTCAGTCATGTTATCTTCTCCGGTCTCGGCAGGCCAGATGAGACTTTCCCATGAGTCACAAGTGCATCTCGGCTTGCTTGACGCCGCTCCACCTGTTGGCGCAAATGAACAGCGTTTCTAGGAAGCGCTCCCGCCTCTGAAGGAATTTATTGTTTTCGGTTTTGTTCAGGCCAAATCGTTAAATCAGTTTGTGCCAGAACGTTGTGTTTCTTCATCGCTTACCAGGTCTGATGACAAAAACAAGGTATTATGGGATGTCTGGCTGCACTCCCACAGCTCGGGGGGGATCTGTTAGTAGGACACACACACACACACACACACACACACACACACACACTTTCCCAATGTCGGGACAGATTAACCTCATATTAACAATAGGGTCATTCACACTAATGAAAGACTCGGTGAAGTGTTTTGAGGAGATTTGTGACGCTCTCTGTATATGATGACCGTTGAAATGGTGAATTTACAGATTTGGTTGCACCTTGTGGTAGTTTGACGCAATAATTGAGCTTCGGAAACGTCTCCTGAGCGTGCACGCCTTCAGTCAACGTTTACCAATACACAGGGTTTGGTGTTGCCGCCCTTGGTGCCATAGTCCCAGGGTGAGCATTTACACAGAAGCCCAATTCAGATCAGTCAAAATAATGGTGTACTAACCCAAAACTGGTGACTGTCGAGGACTTCAGGCGGCATCATGCTTTTTCCCAATCTGACAAACCTGGTTCTCGAGTCCTCAGGCTGCTGCTGCCCCCTAGTTGGCCTCAAACAAACATAAAATATAGCAACAACACAAAATGTCATAAATGTCCGAATCTGGGTCACTTTATTTGCCAAGTGCAGTAAATACAGGGATTTTATTTCTTGGTGACGTTGGTGCAGGAAAATATTGACCGTTTTACGTCTTGACATACTGACACACACACAGGGGACAACAGGACGTCCATTTAGTGACGATCCTGGACTGACAGTGACAGTGGACTATACATACATGCAGAAAATCCTTTTACCATTCTATCACACAACAGGAGGCAGACAGATCAGACGGTAACATACTTAGATACTCGTGGATAGGAGACAACTGAGGAAAGATCTTTACTGTCTGTTTTTGGGTGTAAATATCACAAGGAAAGGTGCAGTCAAATCTGTGTAAATGTAATCCAGCTAAATCACCTAGCCACCATCCGGCTGTGAGACGCAGGGTCATGCCAGGTGTGAAGGCAGGTGTTGGGTTTGTTATGAGGATGTATATAACTTCAGGTGAACGGGTGTAATTCTGTTCCAGGTGGTACAGGCTCAACTCCAAGACGGGGAAGAAGGAGAAGGAGCGAGGGGACATCCAAGTGACCGTCCAGTTCACCCGCAACAACCTGACCGCCAGCATGTACGACCTCGCCATCAAGGACAAGGGCCACTCCACCTTCAGCAAGCTGAAGGAGCGCATGAAGGGCAAGAAGAGGTCCAGCGACGAGGACTCCTCCTCCGCCATCCTGTCCAGCGGCTACGGGACCCCCAACCTCACGCGCAACCGGCTGCCGAGCGACGGCGGCGGGGAGGAGGAGTACGAGGACGACGAGGGAGGGGAGGGCCGGCGGAGCAAGATGAGGAACTTCTTCCTGCGGGGGAAGCTGAGGAAGTCGTCGGACACGCGCTCCAGCACCTCGCTGGGCTCGGAGAGCAGCGAGTCGTCGTCGCGGGGCGGCAGCCTCAGCCCCACCGCCGGCATCAGCGTGGTCGTGTCCGACCTCTCCAACTCGCCCAGCAACAGCAGCAACCTGACGGTGGATAACAGCCCTGGTGAGACTGGCCGGCGACCAGACCCACGCCTCGTATCGCTTAGTGAATCCTTCAGTTAATTACTTCCAGTGATTGGTGCAGAGCAGGAAGAGGTTTGAGGTTTGAAGAGCAGGAAAATTGGCCCCATTGTACTAGACAAGATTAAACAATCCCAGAAATAGAATTAATCCATTTCAAGTAATTATTATTATTATTATTATTATTATTATTATTGCACCAGGTGATGCTGACCAGTGCTCCCTTGAAAAACATCCAGTCAGTCAAAGCTACAAGGTTTTCATCACCAGATAAGCAGCCTGCAAATTTAATTTAGCAAAGTTATTGATTACCTGTAATCAATTTTCTCTCTCTGTCTCCCTCTGTGTTTCTCTCCTCTGTCTCCCTCTTTCTCTCTCTCTCCCTCTTTCTCTCTCTGTCTTTCTCTCTCTGTCTCCCTCTTTCTCTCTCTGTCTCCCTCTTTCTCTCTCTGTCTCCCTCTTTCTCTCTCTGTCTTTCTCTCTCTGTCTCCCTCTTTCTCTCTCTGTCTTTCTCTCTCTGTCTCCCTCTTTCTCTCTCTGTCTTTCTCTCCTCTGTCTCCCTCTTTCTCCCTCGTTCTCCTTTCACTTGCCTTTTGCAGAGCACACGGCAAACACGTCTCCCAAGTTGTCCCCTTACAAGTGTGAGTTTGGTGATGAGGCCGGTGAGATCACCATCGCAGTGCCTCAGCCGTCGGTGTGCATTAACGGAAGCCCTGCTTACAACGTCCAGCCCCTGGACGCCGGCTCAGGAAAACCCGCACATTCATTGGGCCTGGGACTGCTGCAGAAGTCCTTGCCTCTCTCGGTGTCTCTGCAGAACCTCAGCCCGCGGGCCGAACAGCTCCCCAAAGGCCCCGCCGGAGACGGGCGGCGCTGGTCCTTCGACAAGGCCGGCGAGGAGGAGAAAGCGGCCATAGCGGCGGCCCTGGAGAAAAGCGGCCCCATGCAGGGTGAAGCAGACGATCTGTCGGGACCGGCCGCTCCGCCCCCGGCTTCCTCCAGCCAGGGGAAGAAGCAGAGGAGGAACTTGTTCTCCCACGGGAGGAACGAGTCCGGAGGGAAGGGGCCGAGTCAGGCCAGAGATGAGTCTGAACAGGCCCCTGCTGCCGCCGAGGACAAACACAAGAGATGGTTTGGATCGAAGGACTCCCACATCAAACCCAGGTGAGATGAGACGGTCACACGCCGTGACCCTGCGCTGACGAGCACATTTGTTGCTACACTAAAACAGTTGATGAATCATCGTTTCATCAAGGGGGGCGTGAGACCATCGGGAGCTGAGAGGTCATGTCTGCACTGTTCACATTCCCCCCCGGCGTCTCTGACCCAGATACTTAGATTGTGTTTGTTTGGCTCAAATAGTGGCATGATAGATTGTGGTTGAAATGTCGGCTGATATTGGGCCAGAAGAGCGTAGTAGATGTACTGCTACTGTACTTGAATTTCACTGAGGTCAGAGTACGTGTACAGAAAATGAGTCAAGTCAAATAGAGTAGTCTAGTTGACAGGAAGTTGAAGGTTTTGCAAATTCTTCGACACAGAAAGTTAAAAGATAATTAACAGGTTACTTGCAAATAATTGCTCTTTTTTTAGTTTTTTTTCCTCATATCAACAAAGCTACAGCATTACGTAGCTGTATGGGAGGTAAAGTCCAGAATAAGGTTTGACTGTAAAGTCCAGATCTAATTGGAGTAAATACTTAAGCACTAGTAAAAGCAAATTTAAAAAAAGAATCAGAAAAGCAGCATTACTCTAAAGTTACTCCGTGATCAGAGTATTTGTAACGGGGTACTTTCCACTTCCTGTGTACCAGCATGGCTGCTAGAAGACGTTTCCAACTCTGTATGTGCAACACAGCCTTCCTCGGCTCCTGGTCTCAGGCTCTGGTTACAGCAGGTCTCTGCAATGCAGATAGGGGTGGGGTGCTGCTCCCGTCAAATTGGCTCTAGAAAGCTAAACCCCGGTCCGCTTCACGGTGTGGCTCAATAATGTCAAATTGACTTGAAAGACGATGATGTAAACCGGAATAATCCTCGTTCTCTTACAGGTTTGTGTGCGTACATGTGAGTTTTACGTCCAATGTGTGTGTGGGGAAAAGGGAAGAAAGCACTTTGTAGTTTATCACTTCTAACACACACACTTCTTTGTTTTATTTGGGTTTATTTACAGTTTATTTGGGTGGTGTCACCTACTGTCCTGTACTTGCACTGCTCACTGTTACATGGAGTATGCATCGCTCCTGCCCATGCAGTCCTTAAAATTTGGTCTTTTAATTCCGGTTTCAACACTAAAGAGGTTTTTCTTCTTCCTCCTCTTATTATCGTTGTTGTTTTATTCTCATTATTATTATAAAACTGAATGGAAACACAATATATTGGACTGGCACCCCTCTGATTGAAGCGCGGTCAGCTATTCTGGGTGGTAGTACATTGAATACCTTTCTGCTAGCTCTACAAATACACATTTTCATAGCCCACAATCCCTCATGCTCTTAGATCGTTGGGAATAAGCCAAGTTAGCACTGGCAGTGCTACGCAATCACTATGTCCAGTTGCATCAACTTTCTTGCCAAACATTACGTCACTGGCCTTTCAAAACATGGAAGAGTCACGGGGCGTTTTGGATGCAGATGGGTGACGATGTTTTATTCAGTGGAGCGTGACACTTGGGGCTATTTCAGGTTTTGATTCAGGGAAATAGGGCTGAGGTTTCTAAACAGATAAATATGTTGATGATTAATAAAAAACAACATTAAATACAGGGTCACAAGAATAAAATGGGCTATACATTGAGAATAAAGAAACTCTACAAAAGCCTGTCTGTATTCTTAAGAGGTGATTTGAAAGAACATTGAAACAAACAAAGCTAGTCCTTTTAGTTTAGCGGTGTGAACAAGCCTCACTAATCCAGAGGACTATGTGCCCTTCCTTTCACAGCCTGGTGGTGTCACCTAAGCTAGAGCCCAGCACTGACTCCCACCTTCCCACCTAGTCACCCCCCCTCGGGTCCCCCTGCCACCCTACCCGACCCTGCCTCTCCGCTGCATCACACTAACCCCTTCTGCCACTCACAAACCACCCCGCCACCCATATCCCCCTGTAACCCTTTCTTCCCTCTCCTCCAGCACAACCCTTTCTATGGGGGCATGCTAACTGATCAAGCCCTAAAACCTTCGCTGCCTCCTCTGCCCTATCTTTCTAGTTCCCGGCCCCCCATAGCTCAACTCTTTCCGCAGCCAAGTAACCCCGACCCCATCCTGCCCCAAGACTGCCCGGCCACCGAGGACTCCTGCCGTCTGCACAGATCTAAACAGGGAAGTGATGGCCAAAGTTGAGCAACGGCCCCTTCCTCCTATTCCCACGGAAGGGGGGAAACTTCTTAGCAAGAAGTCGTCCAACCCTTTTATGTCGGCCGGGGTGGTGGGACCGGATGCAGAGTGGGATGAATCCTTTGAAGCGTTTGCAGCTGGCAGGCTGCAGTCTCCCGAGGACCTGGCTTCAGACTGCGAGCCACAGCAAAACGTGGCGACTGGCTGTCCACTGGAACACTGCAATAATCAAGGAGTGTTATTACCCACAACAGATGCTCATCAAAACACAAATGATGCACGACACCCCCCGGCTTTAGGTATCGCTTTAAATACGTGCACAGAGACCTTATTAGAAGCAAATAAGGTCATCAGTGAGGTGACTCACCACGCCACATCTGCACAGGTCCTTGACACAATCCCAGTACATGAGTTTCTTGAGGGTGACATCAAAGTGTTAACTACTTCTACTAACTCACCAGAGCTGGATGTTTGTATTGAAACTAAGCAAGCTAACAATGTCACTAACACCAGTGGTAACACAAGCACTAACATGCATCAACCCCCCTGTCACCATCATTCTCCATCTCCATCTCCATCTCCATCTCTGATTCTCATCAACAACTCCCCAAGTTCTGGTTCCTCAGGTTTGGGCAGTTCAACAGAGGAGGACATCCTCCTCCCCGGTCTCTCTCCTTATTCAACATCTGAGAAATTCTCAGCTTCTTCATCTGGGGATGCTGAAGCTCAAACCATGGAGAGCAGCGCCCTTGGCCTCTGTGAGAAATCTTCTGAGCCAACTGTGGTAGAAAATCTAAAATCCGAATCTGAGGATAACGTTATTGACCGTTCAAATGATGTGTCTTTAGTTGATGTGGCTCAGGGAAGACTTACTCCACTCCAGATTGATGCTGAAAAGGTAGACCCAAACAGTTCTGAGGAGCAGGAGGAGTCACTGGCACAACAATCAGTGGTTCCTGCCCGGCTGCCCACGATCACCACGAAGGAGATGGGAACTGACGATACAAATACTCAGACACCAAGCCTGTCTGATATCGTGCACTCTGACGTACAGCCAAACCCCCCAACCCCCTTACAATCTGAGAATAGAGAAGAAGAAGACCAAGAAGAAGGCATCTGCGACCTCAAAGAATTGGTAGCGGATTTTTCCGAGGAGGCAAATAATTCCATTGTAACTGCAAATAGCAATATAGAGGTGAAGATTCCTGCCATGATGGATGACGAAGAAGCCTCCACACAACCATCATTTTATATCATGACATCCTCCCCTGGTGACAGTCCACGTTTGTTGAATTCGCCCTTTGATAACACTAGCTTAGGAAGGCAGGGTGACGGACCGAGTTCTCCCCAACCAGTCCGGCTCTTCGGTGAATTCCTCAACGCCAGTCACACCGGGACCAGTCCTGGCCAAGGCTTTGATGACACTCTGCTGCATTCACGGGCATCTGATCCAAGCCCCGGCAGCCTCCTCCACAGCCTTTACCTGAGCACCGACTCACAACACTACCAAACCTGCTGGTCCCACCCCTCCTCCAAATGCTCCAGCGCCTCAAAGGACGATGGAGCCTGCACAGCAGGCGGAGACGCTACCTTCTGCTAACTCAACACTATGTGGGGCAGAGGCTTGCGATGAGATGGGCGAGTTTCAGTCGGCTGCTGACACCAAGTGTATCGCTGCTTTGAGCCTAGAGGATTCTACGAACGCATGCATGGAATCTGATGATGGGATCGACCAGACTGAAGGATTGGACTTGTTCCACTCCTGCGAGGACAGGGCGGCACCTCTTGAGCCAAGTTCCACTGTAGGAGGCGGCTTTGTTGTCCAAATACCTTCTAATGCACCAACAGACTCTTACATAAGCTGGAACCCCAATGATCACGAGCTCGGCAAAGGAGTTGGGGAGAATCAGCAAGTTCACTTGGACGACTTGTTCTCAAAACACCCTCAGTCACAATGTGCCACGCTACAACGTTCCCAATCCGAGGGTACAATGAGGACTAGCTTCGAGGACCTCCCCGTGCCCTCCTTTGGGAGCGATCCCGGTGTGATGCCGGAGTCCTCCCCTGCCCCGCCTGGCCCCGACCCTCCTCTTCTGACCTCCTCCTCTGCTCCTTCTCTAACCGCTCAAAGTAGCTCCCTCTTAGCGCTCTGTTCCCTCCCTACCCCTGCCGATGCCTCGATGCCAGCTACTGCCCCGGCTATCGGCAATGCAAAGCCAATGACCGATGTACCGCATGCAGTTTTGCCCCAGGAGTCACAGCAGCTGGCAGCCAATCAGCAGAACAGGTGAGGTTGCACATGCTCAGTGCTTGGTGGAAAAAGATGGAGAGGAAGCACTTTTCCCACTTCCAGAGTTTTCTATCCTGTCGTCTCGTCTCTTCAGCTTCCCTCTGCAGCTTCCCCTGCTTTCTTCTGTGCCGCCTGAATCTCAAGGGGTTTCTTCGTGGTGTGACCATCTCTCTCTATCTCTCTGCCGACACACACACACACACACACACACACACACACACACACACACACACTGGTGTTAACCACACTTCATTGCAGGTGTCTTGTGTGTGTCCTGGCTCTGGGGCTGTGGGGGGGAAACAGAGCCTCAGTCCAATTAGCAGTTATTATTTTCCCCAGCTCGTACCACAGACACCGACACAACCACACACACCCGCCAACACCTCATCCAGAAACGAGGCTGTAGAAGGAGTGAAATGGCGTTGTTTGTGTGTCGGTGATCGCATGTCTCCCTTTTCACCTCAGGGTAATAACACACTTGATTACACAAACTCATGCAATTAACTCTTTCAGTTTTGAGTTCATTCATTTCAATTTTCACCAGCAATTGTTTTTAATGAGGAGGCTTACACCTGTCTAACCGCCGTTCCTCCTGATCACTTGGATGTAGAAGCTCTGTGGTTGAAGGGTGATCTCTTGCAACCATGCCTGGTGCCATCATGGAGATCCAGTGGACAACTGGCTGTAGGCTAATCATGGCTAAATATAAAACAACTGGACTGGAAAAAGAGAATCCTGAAAGAGATTGTGGTTCTGTGAGTGTAGGTCAATTCAACGTTCTAGGTAAAAGTGATTGGTTTGATATGGTCGATTTGTCTCCAAATGTAAGTTACTGTGACTCAGTAACCTGTCTTGTCTAGCCTCTACATTAAAACACTGAGTCGTAGCTTAAGAAGAGTCAGCAAACTGTTACCTAGCTAACTAGCCAGCAGGCTAATTTAGTTAATGTTAACATGTGACCAGCCCCTGCTAATGCTAGCTTCTACTAGATACGTTAGCTAGTGCGCAAATTAGATGTTTTTAAACAAGGCAGTGAAGGTTAGCTTCAGTGAAGGTTAGCTTCTGTGATGGTCACAAGCTACATTATCTACAAATCGGATCAGATGTATCAGTGAAGAAATGATCAGCTCCCAGTCAAAAACACAGAAATGATCTGTGTCTTTTCAATTCTTTTGAGACGGCCAAGTAGTATGTTTGGAAACAAACCAGCCGTTGTCCAAGAGCTGAGGTCCTCCAATATGGCCGCCAGAGAGTGTGTTACATCACCTAAAGCCATCTCTATAAGAAATAACAGCCACAGAGGTGTTGTTGGTGTAACAGATGACTGATGGCTCTGTCTGTCTGTAACTCTGTGTTGTGTTCCCCTGCAGCCCCCACCCAGTGAAGCCCCTGGCCATCGCCACGCTGGCGGAGGAGAAGCGACCTGAGGGCCGCTCAGTACTGGCCAGTGGCCTGGAGAAGCTCAAGTCCACCATCCACCCTGGGAGGAGCAGCCATCTCACCGAGCAGGAGCAGGAGAGGAAAAAGGTATGCAATAATGATAATTTATTTGTATTGCACCTTTCACCTTTTTTTGCAATGTTGCTCAAAATGCACCACGAGTAACTATATCAGAATTCATACATCACATAACCAAGTGACAGATGACGATAGGAAAACCCCCACAAAAATCACTATGAAGAATTGAAATTACATTTAAGTCAGATATCATCATGAGTTAATGCAATGGCCCATGGACAACAGTCAGGGATGTAGTGAGGTAAAAAATGTGGGTAAACGATGACCTCTAGCTGGTGATTGTCATAAGGCAAACACAAAATCACAAAAAAAGATGAATTTATACTTAAAGACCCTATCCTCACAACTTACATCACTTTAATAATATCTGCTGTGATGTTTAAGTCATGAAAAGCGAGTTTAGGTGGGTTTACCCTCTGCTACATCCATGGAAACAGTTTGCAGGCAGTAGAGATCGGCTTTATTGCCTTTTAATGAGGATATTTTAAGACATTGGGCAATAAGGAACTGAAGTATAATGATTCTCTGCTGTGAGTAAAATTGCCCATCTTACATTACCTGAAGATGTTGACATGTATGGTGGCCACAAGCATCCAGAGGCTTCACTCTTGTATTAGGTGCTCAGGAGCTCTTCTGTGTGTTTGTTGGTTCGTTCATGCCGAACGGTTTTGTAAATGCTCAGTGCTTTGGGGAATCATGGTCTGTGCTCCTCGGGCCTCCAGAGCCCTAAGACTCCTGCATAAGGGAAATCCAGTCTCGTACACCAGGCGGTACGCTAGACGTCTAGGTTGGTGCATGGCGCGTTCACAGACCAGGAAGTAGCTCAGTAAATTTGTAGCTGTAGTGGTCAAGTCAATGCACAAAATAAACATCAACAGAACATCAAAGGAAACGTGACATCACAGTACTGGACACACTGTTTGATTGACAGGTGATCTGTGTTTGATTCACAGGTTACCACTTTAACTGTTTTTATTTTTTTCATCTCTGTCGTTCGTCTTTCCGTCCGTCCGTCTGTTTCTCTCTGTGCAGCCTCAGACGGAGGGGGCGGGGTCGTACTACCACCTGAATCACAGCGAACTGGTCGCCCTGCTGGTGCAGCGGGAGGCGGAGCTCGGGACGGCAGAAGGCGGAGTTTGAGCGGCAGCGGGCCCTGCTGGCCAAGCGGGAGGGCGAGCTGAAGAAGCTGAAGCCGCAGGTCCGAGATCTGGAGGACTACATCGACACGCTGCTGGTGCGCATCATGGAGCAGACGCCCACTCTCCTGCAAGTGCGCTCCAAGTTAAAGTGACGAAGGGGCGGGGGGGGGGGGGAAAGGTCGGACCTGGGTCCGCAGTACAGTACGCATCTGTTCACTCTAACAGCTCTTTAGTCTTTTCACTGCTATGCTGTCCTTTTTGATATAACAACTTTAGGCTCTGAGAGACGTCTGGGCGATGTTTTTCAGCCGGCATGCTTTACTGTATTGAAACACATCCTCGTCGAAGGGTTTGGTTCGTGCGGTTTTGAATGTAGGAAACGCAGAGGGTCCTCAGGTTGCTTTCAGGTTATGCCCCCCGTTGGTTTTAAGCTCACAGAGAGGCGACCCCGGTGGGTTCGAAACCCAAATGCTTCCATTTTGGTGATCCTGATTTGTAGAAATGTCGATTCCTCCTTTTTTTTTTTCACCTCACTTGTCACTTCACCGCCTCGTCACGCAAAAGAAAGAAGCTGTCGGGTTTCATTCCATAACGCTTCACATCCAATTTGAGAAAAGAAAAAGGTACCTGAAATTCCTCACTAAGATATAGATGTTTACTTCTCCTGAAAAACGTTGCTGTTTTGTGGGCAAAGCTTCCTGAAGGAGCCCAGAACTTCGATGTGCTTCCATACTGACTCTCACCGCCGTGCTAGCAATCATTCAGCGAGAGAAGGCATCACTTTTTTTTTTTCCAAATGGTGCGTATCTCGTTTTGGATTGAAACTCTTCAGACGTTCCCGGATCGATATCGAGTGCTCTGATTAGTTTTGAAACTACAAACCAAATGGCGGGTGTGTGTGAGCGTTCGCCCCTCGTCATGTGCACAGTAGTGGGAACTGATTGTAGCTTAAGAGTGTTCAAAAGTGTTCTTAGCCAGCAAGTGAATGATTTGATTTTCGGTGCACGTTAAGCGCTGAATATCTTTCGCTCGTTCCTTTTTTGTTTCTTCCTTCTTTCTATTTTATGGGCATGTCTTGAAATTACCCACAATGCACATAAGCTAACTGATTCTTGTATGGGTTGTGGTGTCATCAGCATCACAGCGATCACAGCCATCGTAGCTTCATGCTGTCGCCTTCCCACTGTGCGTTATCGACGCGATCTCACCGTTGAGAAAATGCCTAAGACATGCTGGTACTTGACTCCTCCCCCCTCGGCGTTCCGTGTCACATCCGCTTCCGCCACAGCACGCATACCGCTAGAGCTTTCAGGTGTGTTACAAAAGGGATATATACCGTATTTACAGCATATATGCCGTATGGAAATGCCAAATGCTGCCTTATTATTATTATTTTTTTGATTTGATGTTCAGTGTTGATTTACGTTCGTTCAAATTGAGCACTTCACGTTTCCCGTAGAGGCTCGGGGCGAGTTTTGAAACGGAAAAAGCCACCTGTTCACTGAAGGTTATCTGTCCGACGCTTTGATATTGTTTTGATTGTTGCACAAAAATAAGTTGTGAGCATACCGATAGAAAATGAGCAGTTACAGTGAATTTCTGTGAGATGCCAAAAAAACGAAAAAAAAGCCAAGCCCGGAGCAGATTTGAACACGCCGTAAAGTATTCCGATACGACGCCACTTCAACAGCATCTGTGGACGTTTTCTTGCACTACTTTATGGTCGGAGCGTAACTCGACTGTACCGGTCTGTCGATGTTGGTGTAGTTGGTCTTAATCACACCCTGCTGCACTTTCTAATCACTCTCTGTGACTTAAGCACTCGCCCCACCTTGACACCACACAGACGATTAGCCCGTGAGCTCGAATCGTACATGAAACGCCGCCTCGTCATCGTCAGTTCGCAATAGATGACTGTAGGTGTTAAAGGTGACTCGGCGCAAGAATAACGCCCTCTCCATGTCTTCCATTTTGAAACTTTTTATTTTCGGTTTTAACTGATTGTATTTCGTCCTCGATTGTGTAGCAGGTGGAACGTGCTTAAGGTAATATCTGAGATTGGAAAGTTTACAATTCGTGATGCAATTCTGTTTCACAAATTTTGTATATTTAATAAAGTATATTTTGTGTTTCTTGCTCACCGTATGTTTGGCTATAAATCTTTCTTTGGTGTGTGAGTGTGTATGTGTGAGTGAGTGTGTGTGTGTGTGAGTGTGTGTGTGTCCCCCGTTGGGCTTGCATGGTGATGGTACTTTGTTTGTTCTCACAGGGTTTTGGATATTTGCACAGGCTTCAATGTTTCACCTGCATTTGTACCAGGTTGGGAAAAAATGACTGTTATATAAATGTTGTATGGCTGTTATTCTTTTAGATAATAGCACTGATGAAGATATATTAATAAAAAAGCAACATATGGTGTAACATCAGAATGAATGTGCTCAAGTCCATACCATGCAGTACAACTTTTCCTGCTGTGGCCTTTTTTTCCTAAATGATCTCACAAAATCAACATTTTCAAATTTCATGCATTGGCTCTAAATTTCCTCTGTCCTGTCCCATATTATTCTGTTATCCTGATTTTATCTTCAAATGTACCAGGGCTCAGGATAAGAATAATGTTCTTCATGATGTTTTGCAAATAAATGTAGTTTAGTTAAAACCTGAATTTAATTATTAAATGTAATGAATTTGACGTCATCACAATAACAATGTTTTCATTTAACATCTTTAGTCATGCATTTAGTCTATATGTATACAAATGGAGGAACATTTATAATCTGATAATGGGACCCCTCTAACACCACCAGGAATCAGAATCAGCCATAATTAGAAATAAAGATAATTGATAATTGAGAAGGACAACTCATTAACAAGAAAAATTAACTACATAATTAATTTATTTCCCCATTTATTTATTTCCTGTACTGTGAAGATGACACCGCGCAGGAAATGCAGAAATGAGTAGAGAAATAAAGGAATTATAAAATGTATTATTTATTTCTTCTTGGTTACACATTGTTTTACTCATTAATTTTTTGACTCATTATCACTTTTACTTTTTAAATTAATTTCTGTTATTACGTTATATACATATTTTTTTCTTCCCATTTTTGTATTTAATAATATTTATTTATTAATTAATTTCTAATTATGGCTGATCCTATCCCTCGTACAGTACCACTGATCAGGATCACCTACCTGCGCTACCACTGTCTACCGCTAGGGGGCTCTGTTATCCTCCTTAAACTACAGCACTATCAGTGTTTTGTTATTCCGGAAACGTTACAAATGTCTGATTTAGACGCCGACAGAGGAATTTAGACTCCAAACCGATGCATTTACAACGATCTCCTACTTAATGCTGTTCCTTGACACGAAAACATTACATGGTCCTCTGGGAAATGTAGTCAACTTTACAAAGTTCAAGCAACATCCCGCTCGGGGAAAACGACATTACCTACAATGCCACTGCGACCCCGACGGCTGTTGGCGACGTAACCCTACAGATAAAACACTGTTGGTCACCATTCACTTTGTTTTACACAGTTTACGAGTAGAGAAGTCTGAATTTGTGTACATTTGCAGTAAAAATGTCAGAATATCCGACCTTCCGGTACGGCAAGCCTCGTTTCGACCAGGTACTTTTATTTTCTCCTCCACTAAGTGAATGTTTACAACGTGAACTCTCACTCGTGTGTCTATTACAGAAGACGTATAGAGGTATAGAAACAACTGAAATTGTGTTGAAATGCATGTTTGATATGACTTGGATATCTGATACTACATTATATTTACTATTTGCTCGTATAAAAACCTTCCCACGTTTGATCCTGACGCACAGACTTCTCAGTAAACTGTGTTGGTAAAACGTCCATTTTCATGTGTGATATATACCTAAAGGTCTGGTACACACAGGGTGCCTGCTAAATGCCTCATATTAGCTAAACTCAAGGCCTTAAATGGTCTTGAATACAGTTAAATCTAACATATTATGTCTTAAATTCAGTTTTAGAGCTCTTAAAAATGATTTCTGATAGTCTACAGTTTTTTTTCAAATGTGAAATTGGTCTCATATTTTATTCTAACTGGCATTGAACATAAAGTCAAATTTAAGTTGATGAAACACCTCGATATAGCCTCCACTCTTCATGACATAATGGTAATAAAGTGTTTCTGGTGTTTACACATGCTGCATAACCACCAGTACAGCTGCTCTCAGTCACCCTCCACCAGTCTCACCAGTCTTACCAAACTGGAGTGTTACTGGTTAATAGATATTTATTGAACAAATTAAAAAAAAAGAAAAAAAAGAATAGCACATCTCACCATCTCCCACACAAACTTTGTCAAACCATCCATATGTTCAGGAAGTTGTTAGGCGCAGAATTGTGACAGCAGCTTTTCATCCAAATTAACAGTTAGTGCAATTAAAGTGAGGGAGGGACGGATGTTGTGTTGCTGCAGCTCCAGAAGATTCCTTATGCTCGCGTCTGAAGAAATGATTGAGATGTATTTATGGCGCAGTCATTTAAAATTAATTGTCAGTGGTGTTGAGTGGATTCGCTCCCCTAAAGGAGGCCGAAGGGAAACAGTTTGTAAGAGGTATTAATGAGGAGGCTCCACCTGGCGCGACGAAACAACTGGCACACTGTAATGTCACTATTTACTGGGCGACAGCTGCCAGTCTGACTGAGCACATGGAGAGACGTCTGACTCTCCCAGCTAGAGATGCAATCCAGAATTCATTGCATTTGGGCTTCAGTTTCGATTATGTGCAGCAAGAGTCTGATTTGTGCATGAAAAAGTAAGATTGTCTGAACTTTCTTGACCTCTCATAACTCGTATGGGTTCCCACGGGTCCCGGAAATCCTTCAAGGTTTATTTGAGAAAGAGAAAATATGACCTTAAAGGTGTTTGTAGTTGGATGGATGTCCTTGAAGTTGCCTGATTTAAAAAAAACAAAAAACATTGAATCATCAAGTTGCCTCAGCTCTCCGGGCCTCTCTCTATCCAGGGATCAATACTTGAGGAAAACCCTGTGATGGATCATTTTAAAATGAATGATTTTCACCAGGATTTTTTTGACAGGCTCACGAGTAAAAAATGATCTGATGTCTAATTTTGACCAATAAAATGTCCTACCCCAAATCATGCCAATTTTGAGTCCTTGAATTTGACCAAACAAGACAAGAAACAAGGTCCTTGTCAAGTCCTTGTATTTGATGTCCACCTGTGTGGGATCCCTTACGTCTGTTTAACTCCAGGGAGTACAAATATTACAACTTTGTAAGGCCTCAAAATGCAGCTAAAACTCTGTGTAATCGTCACATACTGTCAGTCCTTGTATCATTAGCTCAGATAATGGAGTTAAAAATTAAAACAAATGTCTTAAATCAATAAATAAATAAAATAAATGTTTGAATTGAGTTCAACAGCAGGACGTTTTGAACTTCCTCAGTTGTTTGTTTGAACCTGTACCATTCAAAGTAATGTTTTGTGGTGTATTTTTTTATTTCTCCTCTTCTTCTCTTAGAACACATTTTTTGGCAGGTTCAGACACTTCCTGGATGTGATTGACCCCAGCACCCTCTTTGTGACGGAGGTACGCGACCTTTATCATTACATGGACCTGTCCTTACTACACAACTGAAATAATGGATAAATGTTGTTGTGCACTGAGAGACTTCCTGTTGAGAGCTGCCCAGTCTTCTTCTTTTGGTCACCGGTCAGTTCCTCAATCACTAACATTGCCCACATTTTCCCAGCCAGTCTGAGGATTTGAACCCATGACTTTCTGGTCACAAGCCTGCTTTTCTAACCGTTCGGCTGACATGACTTCCACATGAGTTCCTATGAAGGATGGAGAAGTAGCCCGGCTCGTGGCCATACTGCAGTTAAGGTCTCAGGTTGAGTCTTCCTGTTGCCATGAATCAACCAGTTAACAGAAGATCCCAGTCCACCAGCTAGCCCCTCCCTCTGTGACTGACCAATAGTAGGTTACTTCTAGTATCGATAACACTGTGAGTCTGAGTTTGAACATAACCCTGACTTCCTGTTCCTCATGATGGGACTGCAGTTATAATGTTTTTATGTGACTCAAAACCCTTTCAGGTGAGTAGCCGGGTTAATAACATCGCTGTTGCTCCTGCTCTCTCCAGCAACACGTGAAACCCCACAGGTGAATACAACAAGGTCACACCTGTTCTCAGGGGGTTGTTGAAAGGCATTCTGGGAAATGTGGGAAATCAGCAACTGAAGTAGAAGTGGAGGAGGTTGGGCAGGTTGAGGGGAACGTGGGACGTCACAGATTGACGATGTTTAACAGTGTAACAGGATCTGAGGGTTGTTGGGCACATTCTCTGATGCGGGGGTCAAACGTGTGACCTTCGGGTTACGGTACGGTCGCTCCAACTGCCGGGCCACCCTGCCTGCCCTAACATCTCCCATGTTCCAGGTTGTGTTGTGATAATTTTGACTGGAGTCATCAGAGCCTTGGTGCCTTGGGTAATGAAGCCGTTAGCAGGCTCATTGGTGACGGTAATAGCAGCAGTGACTCCTGGGATGTGATGAGGTGTGGACATGTGGGGCAGCTGTGAGGGGCGGAGAGAGAGAGAGAGAGTGTGTGTGTGTGTGTGTGTGTGTGTGTGTGTGTGTGTGTGTGTGTGTGTCAGCTACCCCCCTACACACACACACACACACACCCCTTGCACCCTGCTGGGCCAGGCATAGCCTCAACTTGCCCCTAATGATGAGAGTGGAGCACAACCGGCCATCATTTTGCAATACGAGCACACACACACCCATTAACTAACACCCATGAAGATGATCTCATGTGCACACACAGGAGTACGTACACACCTAACACACGTGCATACACACACACACACACAGATGGCAAGCTAATTAGGACAAATTGGGCCATATGACCTTGCATTGTGCTGCGTCGGACAGTGATCGGACAGCAGAGCGATGCTCACTACCTTTTAGGAAACTCATTTGTCAACTGAAAATCAGCATGAAAGTTTTAGCGAAACGCAATTATCACACATTGACCCTCGCGTCAGAGTAGAGGGAAAAACCCCCATCTGTAACTGCAGTTGAAGCCGACTCGTCTCCAAGGTGCTCCAGGGAAAACTGCTCCTGTCAACTCAACTTTATATTTTATTGACTGTAATTGTGTTTGTGTTGGCGAACCAGACGCGGCTCCGGGAGTGCGTGGGCCTCCTCGATCACTTCAGACGGGGAACCCTCCCTCCGGGCGTGACGGACGCTCAGGTAAGGACGCACATCTTCAACGCTGTTTGACTTTCGACCTCATTTAGGAGTAAATGAGTCATCGTGGTGTAAACGGTGTAGATTTCCCTTTGAAGGAAACGGTGAGCGGTCAAGTGTTTTTACTCTCCCTCTTGTGTTGTATAGCTGTGTTGTTTTTGAAAAAGGACACCGCTGTGTTGGTCAGGGTGTGTTGACTGGTCTGAGCTGGGGGGTGGGGGGTGGGGGGGGGGCGAGGGAACCCAGGTGTGTGTGAAGGGGTCAAAAGTCAGAAAAGTGAGTGTTACTGTGGATATGTACCTGAAAGCACCGCCAAATGTCTCCAAACTAGACATTCAGTAGGTGAGTCTGTAGGATACGTTAACTTCCTGTATCACCAAGATTACACACCATCATTAGAGGTAGAAACACTCGACAGTTTGTTTATTTCAACCATTATTCCAGTGATTCCAGTTAAAGTTTGTCTCATTTAAGCTTTTTGTTATTAATCTACAGCTTTGGAAAGCTCAGAAAATAAAGCAGGTAAGACATTCTATCTCACACACACACACACACACACACACACACACACACACACACACACACACACACACACCCAAACAAACAACTCTGCGGTCACTATCTCTGTTCTGCCTGGTGGGTGTGGTGATGCGTCACTGAACTGGCACCTCATCTAAACACTGTTCATGCAACAAACAAAAAAATGTAAACACCAAAAAAAAAACTATAACTTTGAAGTAACTAAACCACAGTTACACAGGTGAGTCATATTAGATAGAAAAAAGAGACACTTCCTCAATAAGGTTAGGTGCCTTGCTCAAGGGCACTTCAGCAGTGTTGGTGGGCACTGTAGCTGTTTTTTCAGTCACCAGCTCACAGCTGGAATACACCCTCCTGGTGGTGCCAGGGATCGAACCGGCAACCCTCTGGTGATGGGTCTGTCTCTAACCGCTAGGCCAACCTGCCGCTCTGTCTCTGTATGTTTAATATCCACTTCCTGTCTCTTTTTTATGTTTGATATCCACTTGTGTATGTTTGATATCCACTTCCTGTCTGTTTTGTGTACGTTTAATATCCACTTCCTGTCTATTTTTTTTATATGTTTGATATCCACTTCCTGTCTCTTTTTTTGTATGTTTAATATCCACTTCCTGTCTCTTTTTGTATGTTTTATATCCACTTCCTGTCTCTTTTTTTGTATGTTTAATATCCACTTCCTGTCTCTTTTTATATGTTTGATATCCACTTCCTGTCTCTTTTTTTGTATGTTTAATATCCACTTCCTGTCTCTTTTTGTATGTTTTATATCCACTTCCTGTCTCTTTTAGGTATGTTTGATATCCACTTCCTGTCTGTTTTGTGTATGTTTAATATCCACTTCCTGTCTCTTTTTTTGAATGTTTAATATCCACTTCCTGTCTCTTTTAGGTATGTTTGATATCCACTTCCTGTCTGTTTTGTGTATGTTTAATATCTCATTTTCAGGGGGGGTTTCTCCATCAACTGAAAACATTTGTAAATATTGCCTATTGTGTTGTATCATGGTATGTTAGCTAATGCTAGCTAGCGTCCAATGACAGCAAAAGTTTTTTTTCAGTTTTTTCCACCTTGGAACAAAACTCACTTGCTGATTTGATTGAACTGAATCAGGCCAAACCCTTCTGTACTCATTATAGCCTTATTATAACCATTGTACTCTTACTGCAGGCCATCATCCACCCTGACACGGGGGACAAGATCCTCATGCCGTTTCGAATGTCAGGTACAGTATCGTGGTGTGGAAGGGCTGGGGAAAGTGGGATCCAGGCGCTTGTTATGTGGTCCAACATGGAGGCGTTGTGGTGACTGTCACAGCTCAACGGGATTCTTCAGGTTGTCTCAGGCCTGGAAAAGGTCACGCTCAGCTGGATGCTGATTAAAACCTCTCAACCACGATGGTACTGTTGGGCCTCTGAAGAAACGGGAGTACTTTGGTCTAGTCTCAAAACACCTTTTTGAAAGGCCATGGTGAATGTGGGTTATACATAGCATTTTTCTAACAACAGGGTTTAGAAATGCTTTACCGAAAAGAAACAGAAACAGAAAGAAACAGCAAAAGAAACAGTAATACAAAACAAAGGGCAACAACGCAAGTAGAGAAAAAAGCAATTAAATGTCTTTGTAATTGTGATTTTTGTTTTTTTGTGATTCAAAGTTGAAGTCCTTTTTCATGTGGTGTTTCTGTTATTTTGTCCAACCTCTGTTTAAGCTTGAAGCACTCTCTTCTTCATGCTGAATTTAGAAATGCATGTAGGATTTTCAAGCTTTCAAAGTGACACATCAATGAGGCCAAGCAGACTTGGTCTCTCTGGTTGATCAGTCTATAGGCTATATGGAAAGGATTAGCAATGTGAAAAGATTAAGAGGAGGAAACGGGAAAATTATTGTTTTTATTGTTTTATTAACAATAAAATATTACAAAATAATAATATAATAATAACTTCAATCAATAAAGAATATTTTGTGCCAACTGTGGCTGCTCAGCAGTATGGCTTCGTAATCTCAACAATCGCATCACAGTGAAGTTTAGCTGCGTTCAAGATCACATCTGGTAGGAGAACAACCTGAAAGCAAAAATTCACAAGCATGAGATGGAAGCGGTGATCACATGATTGCCTCTGTGTCTTAACAGGTTTCATCCCATTTGGCACCCCAGTGGTAAGACAACTTTAAGAACAGAAATAACACAAACCTACCTAGAGCCATGCACAATATTAAATGGGGACCAAGGCAAGGTTCATTATGAAACAAGCTTACCAACGTGGTTCAGCTTCATATTTCAGCCATCATCAAGGCAGAGAACCAGTTTTAGGATGAAATTATGTTGGTGGATTTAAACAAAAATACATTTTTAAAGAAGGTCTGCCTTGGTCCAGATTTATTTGGTATGTAATATGTAAAAAAACACTTTCTTCACTTTTTATCGTTAATTTCTATTAGTTTTACTGATATGTTAGTTTTTGATAACTTTTGTAAATAGAGTTTATCTGTGTGTAGGTTGTTGGCCTCCTTCTACCCAATCAGACCTTGGTGTCAACTATCTTCTGGCAGGTAAAGCCTCGTGACTCAAAACTATAAGGCTTATATACAGACAAACTTACTTCTCGAAATGTAATATTAACAACTCAGAATGAAATAATATCACCTGGTTCTATTTTGCCTCGTTTGAACATGTTATTATTTCATATATTGTGATATGTTGCTGTGTTGCTCTGAATCTTAAAGGTGCTATATGTATTTTAACATCAATAAATCATCACCACATTCACTTAGAGACAAAAGTATAATTACCGTAAACAAACCAGACCACCGGGTCGATTTGGAGGGAAATCTGCTGGATTACTTTACGGCACAAAACAGGAAGAGGGCGCTGTTCTTCCAGCGCTAACTGAGCTAAAGCTAAAGAGTTTTTGGCGACGGCAGATGGAGGAAGGAGAGAAAGGAAGATGGAGAAATCACTTCCAACATGTTGATCCTCTTCAGGAAAGACAAAGAGAAAACAAACGGGAGGGGAGTGGGGACATCCTCTGTGCAATGGCTCATGGGAAATGTAGTTTTAGTCTTGACAAACACTAGCACTAACAACACTAGCACTGAGACAGAGGCTCCCGATCGTCTTACCCATGGTCTCATTTGTTGATGGAAGTTATACCAAGGTATTACAATTAATGTGACTGATATACTGATGTTTTAAAATGCTACACACAGCACCTTTAAACCACAGAGTCATATATTACAGGTATATTACCATACCATTACCAGTATATATATATATATTAACAGGGTTATCTACCCTATTTTCCCATCCTCCTTTTAACAGTGGTTGAACCAGAGTCACAATGCCTGCGTCAACTACTGCAACCGCAACGCCTCCAAGGTACTGTACCTGCAGTAAAGACACCCAGTCCCGTTTCAGCAGGTATTAATAAATACTTGAACTCATGTTTTCATAATGTAATCTCAGTTTCTTTTGTTTAGCCCACTACAGCTTCCAAATTTGTCCAAGGATACCTAGGAGCAGTGACCAGTGCAGTCTCCATTGCTGTGAGTTCCCATAATGCCTCTGCCCTGACTCAAGTGATTGAATATGGCCTGTGACTAGATTTCATTTGATTCGTCATCAAATAGTAAGGTCTTATATATCCATTATATCAGCTGACTTTCAAAGTAGGGTTAGACCGATATATTGGTTTGTTGTGTCGTCCACTGCTGATATCATAATAAAATAAAGTTCGACTTCCCTCCCTGACCACAGCTACATAAAAAGTCCATATAAAACCTGCAATAAAAAAAACCTTTTGTTTCATAATGTTTTCCATTGTTAATTTTCCATTTAAAGCCCTAAGGTATCTTAGAGATCCCCTACCATTGAATAGGGGGAGGGGGTTCATTACTCTGGGTATCAATGGAGAGTTTTAGTGTCCCCTGATGGTCTAAATGCTGTTTCAGAGGATTTTCCACCCTGACCAGAAGAACATTCTGGGGGAAAAACAGAATACAATTTAGTTTGGCATGAAAATGGTCAAATTTAAAGATTTTAAATATTGGTTTCAATGTCAGCCTTCAAAAACCCATATCGGTGGAACCCTATTTTCAACCTTTTTGGCATCAAAGACTCGAGCCCGTCTTGATGTCAAAAGAGTATAACAGACACCCAAACACACCTGCCTGACACACCTCTTAGTGCGGACACGGGGCTCAAACCGAGCCAATTACTAGTCCCGCTGGGCGCCCATCCGGCTGCTGCCCTCAGGCTTGACAACGACAACAGGCACAGAACATCGCGGGGTGTCTAGGGGGCGGAACGACAGGCCGGGGGGAGGAGGGGGAGGGGGAGGAGGGGGGTGTTCTCCAATTAAACCTCTGCTTTGCTGACTACCCCCTGCCTGGCTGGGGAGAGCCAGAGGCTGGAATGGTGTGGTGGTTGTGGTGTGTTATCGGAGCCTCATGTCTACAGCCCTCTAGTATGTTGAGATAGTGAAGAACTCACATCATTTAATTGTTAATGCCCTTAAAGCTCAATACTGATTTTTTTTTTTCTGTGTTGCAAGCATGTTTCATTGGGCTTCCCATTTCATATTTCAATTTATTGATACATTGGAGCCCATGTTAGGTTTGTATTTGCTAATTGGCTTTTCAAAATATAATCAGTTAATTGCCTCAATAAAAATGTAGAGAAATGAGTAAAACATTTAAGAGCTTGTTGTACAAATCTATCATTTTTAAATGTTTTTCTTGCTAATGAAACGTTACTGAGACATTTACCTTGTTTTTGGCGGTAAAAGGATTTCAGTTAGTTAAAGCTACAATCCGCAATTTGTGTTTGTAGCAGAAGCTAAGCTCGCTGGCTAGCTAGCATGCTGACGCTAACTAGCATGATAGTTCACTCACTGGTCAGGCACCCCGGTAGTGCACGGTAAACCATGTCTAATTCTGTGGTGGACTCTGCTTGTTTCTCCAGGTTGGGCTGAACGTGCTGATCCAGAGAGCCAGCCGGTTCAGCCCAACCACCAGGCTGCTGGTGCAGAGATTCATCCCTTTCCCAGCAGTGGGTATGTTCAAACAGCTCACTTATGTGTATGTCATGTCAGATGTGCTCAGCGTGATCACCTGTCAATCAAACAGTGTGTCCAGTACTGTGACGTCTTTCTCCTTGGATTTCCTGTTGATGGAGTTTGAGTTCCTGTAGGTGGCGCTCTTTTCTCTGTCCGTTCAGCCACGGTGGCTATCGCTGCTCATGCTAACTACCCGGTTCTACTTCTGTTTATTCCAAACAAACCTGAACTGTAAAACATGTTAACATGCTAACATGTTAGAATGCTAATGGTTTAGCATGCTAACAGCATACAGTATGCTAAGTGCCCTTAGGCCACTTTAATTTCTACTAATTTCTACAACTTTAATTATCTAACATGAGAAGATAGACCTTTTAGTAGTCCAGAGCCAACTCTGGACTACTGTTGTTTTTTTCTTCCAATCCTCTCATCACATGAACGGGACAATTTCCCCAAAAGTCGGTGTTGTCCTTCACCTGGAAACAGACTGTCCTCATGTTTCATTGATGATAGCCTACATGAACAGTTAATACCTGATCAGGGTTCTCAAATGTGAGTCAATTAAATTCAGTTAAACTACATTTGAAGTGCATTTCACACACAAGTGTCACAACAGCGCTTTACAACAGAAAAGCATCAAACGATTACAAGTGTACACAAACAAACGGGTTTACCGATGCGGCGCGATCCTTTCAAATCGCTGCACGGGAGCCAAATGTGGCCGGGCTATTTGTTTCATTCCTCTCCTCATTTGCGCCGTCCGTCGTCCTCTGGAGGGTTGGGGGGGTGTTGTGGGCTTGTTATGTCAGACGTATGTGTGTGTGTGTGTGTGTGTGTGTGTGTGTGTGTGTGTGTGTCACCACAAAGCCCAATTTTCATGTCACCACCCCCTTCTAAACACACAGTCACACCCAGGGGTATAGACCCATGTCCCAGAATGCCCCGGGCTGCTGGCTCATAATTAAATTGTTTGCCTGCCCCCCCCCCCGCCCCCCCCCCTCCTGTACCATGGCTGTTCTTCTAATTAAATCAACAGGTTTCTGCAGCCCTGGTAATTGGCTCCTCGTTAGGACTCTGCTGCCGCAAACAAATTGGATAATTACCCCTAAAGTGGCGCCTATGTCAAGGCCTCATTTACCTGATTTATGTTTGTTCATTGTTGTTGTTGTTGTTGTGTTTCGGCAGGCCCGTATAACAGGTAATTAAAACGGCTAATTGAAGTGAACAAAAGCAAAGTGCCGTTTGAATTTGCACCCGCGTGATTCTGTTTGACTGGTTACTTAAGGGTAGATTTACGTGTAATAACCTAATCAAGCAGCGGCCTGTCATCCATTTAGATGGTGAAGACCTTAACCGGAGGGGGACTGCGCCGGGATAATTAATTTGTTGTCTTCACAAACATTTCTCATTTACTTGTGATATTTATGGTGTAATTATGTGAAAGGATCTTTTTAGGTGCTCGGGTGCGTTTCCATTAGCGCACCGCCAGTTACTCACCGACAGTTAGAATGTACGTTAATGTAATTATTTCAAATAATTACAAAAAGCAGCCACACATTTCAGCGTGCGGCGTGGCAGACTTCACAACAGGCAATTACATTTTATAATCAGTTGGAATTTACTTTATTCATTTAATTGCAATCATTTTTTCCCCTATATTTGATCTGTTTGTTTGAGTTTTTGTTATTCCTTACCCCCCCTCCCTATCTGTTCCTCTATTAATTGGTCTGGATAAAAAATCCCTTGTAGGTAAAAGAGCCATTTGCTCAGTCAATTGAATTCCTCTCGCACGGCGACCTGCCAGCCCTGCAGCCCTAAGTAAAGATAACTCACAATGCTGTTGTCTTAAATTAAAAAGGCTCGCGGCGCCACCACTAAACTCTCTAAAATGAGTTTTTCTTATTCCTATTAGAGTCAAGGAGAAAGGTTCGTCTACATTAACATACATTTGTGTTCATTTTGGACCTCCGTGAACAAATCACAGGGTAACAACACTGCTGATGTTCCCCTAACGCGCCTCGACCCATCGCTCACCTCGCTCAGACTGCGGGTGACTCGTGACTCGTTTGACTCGTGACTCGTTCAAAGTCGCACACAGAGGAGTGGCGTTCAGGTGCTGGCCTTACAAACGAGTTACAGTATGAGACATGTAGCTGACGTCCTTACCCAAAGCGAAGTGAGCAGGTAGGGGTTCAGTGTCTTGCTGAAGGGCACTTAAACAGGGCGTATTGTTGTCACTGCAGTGGCTGCTGAGACCTTTTTGTTGTGGGCTCTGGAACCCTCTGGGTTACCGCAGGACCAATCATATGGTGGTGAATGAAAAGGTGGGCCCACTATGAACTCCAGTGGAGAATCACCATAAACAACCATATCAATAAGAATCTGTTGTTAATGACTTGCCTGGTAAAATAACAGTTAAATAAATAAAAATAAATACATAAATATAAACAAACAATACTATTAATGCATGTTTTAGATTCTTCATATTACTACAAAATGTGCATTAGCGTAAAAAGGTGGGTAAACACTGCCGACCTGCTGAAGTACCCTTGAGCAAGGCACTTAACCCCTACCTGGCTGGCTAATTAGCTGGCTGATCCAACCAGACGGAAGAGACCGTCTCCTCAAATCAAATACCAAAGGTTGACAACCACCACTTCTGTTCTAATGTGATGAAAACCCTTGTCGCCCCCGACAGCCAGCGCCAACGTCTGCAACGTGGTGCTGATGAGGCAGGCGGAGCTGTCGGAGGGCATCAGCGTGCTCGACGACCACGGCCGCGCGGTGGGAACCTCCAAACTGGCTGCCAGGCACGTAAGTGGAGGTCACATGGCTCTGGAAACTACATCTGATGCAAACCCATCCTGTATACTTCTGTTGGTTCAATAATGTGATGCTTTTTTTTTTTTTTATTATTTGATCAAAAAAAGCAAAATCCCTTTTCTTGGCACTGACAGTTCAGAACATGTTAAGTCCTGCCTATGAGATCCAGACATGGTGTTTTTAGTCCTACGTTGTGGTAACCCATGTCTTCTTCTTCATGCGTTGATTTCAGGCTCTTTTAGAGACGGCCCTGACCAGAGTGGTCCTACCCATGCCCATCCTGGTGCTCCCTCCCATGATCATGGCAGCGCTGGAAAGGTAAGACTCATCGCATTACTTGATTTTAATTGGGCATGGAACAAATTGAACTATATGACATGGATTTGTTTTGTCAGACTGGTCGTTCTTGTCTGGCCAGTGCTACAAGGGGATATAGAGTCTGGGACACCACACTTTATTGGTGACACTCCTGGAGGTTTGTTGGTGTAATTCGGTTCAACAAAGCATCAGTGATGGGAAGCAGCAACCCCAACGAAATGCCAGCCTCTTTTTCTGTAACGTTCAAGGTTTCAATCTAGTTGCTCGTCCAGGTTTAATAGCGCAGTAGATACAGTCACATCAGATCACAAGTGCAAACCAGACTCATGCAAAAGATCATTTCAAGGATTTCAGTCACGGACTCCTCTCTCGCTTCAATACGTTCACCAGCATGCTGATATATTTTGTTCAAGGTGCCTTTTGTCGGCTTGCCGTGCTGCCTCAAGGCTGCGTCTCTCAGAGTACAGGAAACTGACTGCAAGCTATTTCAAATAAAATGCTCCCATGAAAATAAAATGCTTTTTTTTCATAGATTTGTTGAGCACATGTGCTGTCCATCACAACCACAGTCTTCTCCTGTTGGCCACTGCAGCAGCTCAGGGTTCCTCAAAGGGATCTCAAGTGTATTATTCACCTCCCAATGACTCTTTTCTCAGACGGTCCCGGGACTTGAACCGCCAACCTTCCCGATCACAAGCCCATTTCTGTAATCCTCAGCTCCTCCATCGGGCCCGGAGGACGCTCTCCGCCGTCTGATCTGACCGTAATGATGACTTAATGATGCGCGGTGTTTACACGAACGTCCTGTGATCGATGGCCTGACTGTGCCTGCGGTGTTGCGGAGGAATGCGGCCATCTTTGTAAATCCTTGACAGCGCTTGTCCCAACCTCTCCGAGCAGGCGGGCTCAGACAGCGGGCTCCGGCTGCCCAGGTGTGTTTGGGATTCCTGCTAGTTGAATGAGTGAGCGGGGTGGGGGTGGAAAGGGAGAGGCTGGGGCAGGGTTCGGGGGGGGGGGGGGGGGGGGGTGCTGTCGGGGTGACTGCAGTCGCAGGTGAGTAGTGCTCAGCCGTCCTCCATGTCAGCTTGCCTTCACTGGCTCTCAATGGAGCGAGAACAAGGGGACAGAGAGGGGTACCTGGGCGGCCCCTCCATGATGGATTGCGTTGCTGAGAGCAGAGTTGGGCAATGACAGCAGGCTCTGTCCTCCATGTGCTTGTGTAGCCGCAGAAGCTTTCACACTCTGTTGCATTGTGGGCCGGAGAACAGTTTGATTTATTTTCATCTCTTTGTCTCGGGCAAGTTTACATACTGAAAATTCCCTTCTTAGCCTGCGTACTCTTACTCCTGTCATAACTCAGAATACTTTGCTCATACTCATATTGATACTGCTGGTTGTGAAACAGATGCTCCCATATTAAACGTGTTACTGTGGCACAGAAACAGGCCGTGGTCAGGCTCTGTTTTCCCTGCTTCAATTCATTACATTACATTACATTACAGTCATTTAGCAGACGCTTTTATCCAAAGCGACTTTCAACATAGGAAAGTGCAGATATGAGGGTCGCTGGTAACACACAGATCAAGGTCAAAGGACACAAGGAAGGTTACGTCATTCTTGTTGCCATGCAAGGCAAAGCTAGCTAACCTGAAGTAACAAAGGGAATAACGTTGTGGAAGTTGAAAATGAACATGGACAAGAGAGAGTGTCTGATTCCTCTGCTGATCTGAACCAGGATGTGGGTCCATGACGTCCTGGAGAGAAAGCTTTATGGAGTCGTATCATCTCCTCCAAGAGCTCTGTCTCCGTTTCAAGGGCTGTTTTCACCTGGTGGCCACATCTTCTCCGTGCTCTGTGATGGCGGACTGTTGCATCTACAGGCGAGACACCACAGGGGGTCGGGAGTATTCTGTTCATCGTGGCGACAGGGACGCTCAGTCTGAAGGTCTCAAAGGTGCACGTGAACAGTTTTACCTGACTAAGACGTGAACCAGAGTGTAGCCAACAGCAGAATAGTGTCATCACATTTGGAAAATATCAAGTGTTCTCACCTCTTTGGGAAATTTCCAAACTTGAGCGTGTACCCAAACCCCTGACCCCCCCCCCCCCCCCCCCCCACGCCTCTCACACACCTCGCAACTTTTTCCCATTGACTTTTCTCTTCGTATTCCAATTCCCTTTTTAAATGTGTGTGTGTGTGTGTGTGTGTGTGTGTGTAGCCTAATTAAACCATGGCAGCCATATGTGTTAATGAGCTCCCTCATTAGGCAGTAGCTCTCCTCGTTAGGGGGAGAGGCGTCGCTGGTGGAGGAGAGAGGGAGCGGCTCTCTCTGAAGCTCCTGCTGAGTTCGCTGTCCCACACACCGAAGAGGGGATTAGCCTACGGAGGGCAGGAAGGGAGGGAGGGGAGGGAGGGGAGGGAGGGAGGGAGGGGGAAAGTGGGCTGGCGAGGCGAGAATGTACCACCGTTGTCGGATGGTAACGTGCCTCCAAAAAAAAAAAGTCTGTCTCTGGGAAGATATTGAGATATTGGCAGCGGTGTGTTTTTTTGAAAGCAAACAATGTGTTTTAAACAGGTTTCACTCAGTAATAACGCACGCAAACCCTCAAACACGGGTGTAAAAATGTAAAAAAATGAGTGGGAAAACAACACAAATTTAGTTATGAGGTTTCTACCTGACACAAACAAAGAGATTTCACCTGAAAACCAGTGTTATTACGACGGAAAATGACTGTGAGGAACTGTGACTCAGCAGCTGACGAGATCTTAAATGAGTCCATGTGAAAAATGAACGTGCTTGCCTTTCACACCGAACATGAGCTCCTGTCGTCCCTGTCCCGTGCATGCTGGTATATCTCTGCAGTAACGCCACCGAGACACGCTGTACATTTACTGCATCGGATAAATAAATAAGTCTGCTTCTGAAATGGACAAATGGACATGACTTTCATCAGGTTTTATACGCTGAAGTTACTGCATGCTCATTTCCAAAGTGTAGAATGAAAGATAATCGTTCAATCTGTCAAAAATGCATTCAATATTGTACGTGAGGTCCATGTACATATGTACTGCGTTTGCCATTTGGTGGACTGTTTTTTACACAACTTCCTGTGTATTTACTGTGATATTACTTCTCCTCTGTGTCCCACCAGGCTTCCTCTCCTCCAGAGGCGGCGGAGGCTAGTCCTGCCCATCCACAGCCTGGTGTGTCTGGCTGCCTTCAGCCTGGCTCTGCCCCTCGCCATCAGCCTCTTCCCACAGATGTCCCAGGTCTGTGGGAACAGAATCAGAATCAGTTTCCCTGTCGGTTTCAGTGGTAACGATGATGGTAGAAGAATCTCTTACTGAAGTTATATGAGTTATAGTATTAGTAGTTCGTGGTATCACTGGGCACTTTTCTGAAGCCCTGTTGGGACAGGATTTGTTGATGGTATAAGAGATCTCTGTAATCGTTCTCCAGAATTACATGGGAGTTTCTACATTCACACATCACCGCACACACCTCAACCTGAACTCAAACTGCTGCTCCAGAAACGTTTCACTTCCTGTGCACTGGGAGATTTTTCCCAGGAAACGCCCCTCCTATACCTGTTTCGAACAGCAAATGTATTGTGTAACATCAATCAGCGATAGATGGTAGCAAAATGGACATTTAATTATATGAAACTGTTGCAGATTATTACTTTAATCCTTCCTACTTCCATTGCTGGTTTTGATGATGATAATGCTGCTCATGATGCTGATGATGATGTTGACATGGCGATAGAAAACATGATGAAAAAACAATTAAGAATGAGTTCAAATGTACAAATAACTTATGGTGTGCTTGATTTAACTTGGCAGACACTGGAATCAGCCTGATTAGTGTTAATTTTACAACATGATGAGATAAATCAGGTGCTTTATTGTGTTTCTATGTATTCAACATCTCTAGTTTGTTCCCGTGACTGATGTTGATGACCGAAGTCTCCTGACCCCTTCAACGTTAGCCAGTTGAGCTCTACTGAGATCCGGTCCTGATGAGGCGTAGCCCTCTGAGGCTTAACCTGCTCTGTTATGATCTGTCCACCCGTTGCCCAGAGCCCCTAATGCCAGTCAGTCATCCAATCCAGGCTGGCAGGCTGAAATCTAACTTTAGCCTTTGCTTCAGTATGTGTCGCTCCACTCATTAAGTGGCCATGGCATGATTTCATTTTTCTGCTCCGTCTCTTTCTCTCTCTTTGTCTACTCTCTGCCAAATGACTTGCTGACACAAGCCAGCCAGCTCTGGCTTTAAAATGTTTAGGATTTAATTACCACTGGAAATAGCTCAGACAGCCATATGGCAAAAAACTTCAGACATATGTGCCGCCAACAGCCCTGTGAAAGGCAGCCTCCCGTTCCATGGCGGGGCCTGTTTTTCTCTCACAAGTCCTTTTTGCACTTTCGCGAGGATACCAGATGAAAAAAAAAACTCCCCAAAAAAAGCAACATGAATGCCCCGCTCTCCACCCCCCACCTGCTCAATTTGTCCCACTTCCCCATTTCACACCTACCAAGATGTCTGATTAGGATTCTTGTGGCCTCCAAGTCACAGCCATCTGTCTCTGGTTCAAATATTAGCAGTTGCAAACCTCAAAATTGGACTTTAATCTGCCAAATTGTCTCTTTTTACACATTAGCAGTAAATGCGGAACATTTAAGGCCTTTAAGAAATATTTAGTTACAAATGAAACTGTTTCGAATGTTTGAGCGGCGATGTATGTAGATTAAACATATGTGCCTTAGCGTGCATGTATGTAAACATGCTATTCCCGACCGAGCGTGCCAAATGCTATCATTTGCACTATTGACTTTTTTTGTTGTTTTGCTTTGATTCACACAGATCGAAGTGAGTCGGCTAGAGCCAGAGATTGCCATGGCAACAGATTGTAAGATCGTGACTTACAATAAAGGCCTCTGAGTGATCCATACTGCCCAAGACATGAAGACCCTCTGGAGCTGACATAGACCCCAAATAAATAGTGTCCGGTAATCAGGTAATGGCTAGAATAGAGACTTTCCCCCTTTAAGGCAGTGAATTATGTTATATGCAGTTATGTGTTTAGGTTGGTATTGATTGTAAAGCTCCATATAATGTTTACTCTCTGTGATGATGTGAAAAATTACATGTTGTCTAAATGTGTAAATGAATGAGAATTCAGTAGGTGTGTGTGGATTGTTACGTGTGAATCCTGTGAGTGGAATTGGGATCAATTATTGTGAAGTGTTGTCCTGTACTTTTGTGAACGTCTCCGGTGTTGAATGGACGATCGCTTTTACAACCAGCGGACCAAAAGAAAAACTCAGAGGTTGTAACGACACAACACAGATGAATGTTTATTTTTTTATTTGTTTTATATTCCATGGAAACTGATTTGCCTGTAATCTCTTCTATTTTTGTGGGTGTTTTTGTTCCACAAAGTCAAGTGATCTCAATATCATTCAACAACATCATATCCCATGATTCACTTTGGCCCCCATGAGATGATTCACCTTTTTCATAATAGTTCAGGTTGACTTTGTGGAAGCTACCACACTGCACACTTATATACTCAGTAGTGATATTTTCAGTGAAATTTAAGATGAATTAAATTGACTTTTTTTCTGGTCTTTAAATTAATTATTGTCCTTGTCACTTGGATTTACTGCCAATGTGTCCTCAACTTTCTCTGTAATTGCCCTAGATTCATATAAACTTTCTCCCTTGAAGGTTTATCTTTATCTTTTGTCGTTACCTGTGTGATTAGTTTGTTTGCCTGGTTGCCAAGGCAACGCTGCACGGTGCAGGGCAACTTGACAAGAAGCCACATGCTGGATGAGTGGAAGATGCTCGGTGTGAGTAGTGGCGCAAAACCTCAGTGAGGCAAATAAAAACAACGCCCATTCATAAAAGGTGGTTCAGACAAGCTCCTGACATCCTGGTTCGTTTTTTACTGTGAACGTTTGACTGGTGTATCTTGTGTAATCAGTTTCAACTGAATAATTTAATTCCAAGAAAGGGTTTGTCCAGTTGACCTGATGTTCATTGCTCAATGTTTCAGTAATAAATATCATCTAAAATGTCACTGATGTGTAAGCAAATATTTTAAGTTAGCAAATAACTTCAATAATATTCCATAGTGAGTTTGATTTTAATGTCAACAATCATTTTGTCATCATTTTGAGTTTTTTTAAAATGCTATAATATCGCATTTGTATCTTGTGTAATCAGTTGTGAACAGCATGTTCATCTATAAGTGAAAGATTTCATTTCATAACGCTATATAGGCCCTATATAGGATTTTGTTTTTCACCTGATGTCCACTGCTCAATATTATACAATGCCACTGTTTTGCAAACAAATGCTATCTTAAATTAGCTAATAAATTCAATAATAATCCATAGTGAGAATTCCATGCTATCAATCAGATTTCAATTTGTCAGAGATTTAGCATTTTAGAGTGATTGATTCATCTCATTGATCTCATTTTTTTGTTGTGTGACTGACACAAATGAAATGTGACAAATTTGACTACGCGGCATTATTTATCATTCCACCAATTTTATGGTAATAGATATAATTTGTTGTGTTTGGAGAGAAATAGTCCCTTCTGATAAAAACTGCCGCTGTCTTTCAACTCAGCTCAACCGCGGATCAACACCTTTGCACCAGCGCTGCTCCGCCGGCTCCCCCCCCCCCCCCCCCCCCCGCAGCACCGTGCCCCCCCGGAGAGATGCTTGTTTTTCGTGGTGAATTCCTGCTCCCCCGTCCTGAACCCTCCTCTCTGCTGACTCAGGCGACGGGAGACGCGGCGTTCGGGGAGACGGGTGTGATTTCTCCCTAATTGTTTTCCTAACAGACATCTCTGAGAGGTGTGGTTCTCGTTAAATCGCGCTTCCAAGCTCTTCCCTCTTTACCTAACCGAGGTGTGATTGGCCTAAACCACGCCTGCTTATCAAGTGGAAGGATGTAGTGCCAGGCTGCGCTACTGTACCGGTTAAAATGAGCCTTTGATGATGTTTGTTTGAATAATAAGGAATGCCAAATCCTTTTTTTTTTTTTTACCTCGTATTTGCACCTGCAGCGAGTATAGGATATCCTGGAAACCCAAAACAAGACATGTGGCCCCTTTGGAGCTGCAGATGTCTTAAGTATTGTGCGCCTGTGCTCTTTGTAAAACGGTGAGAATACTGGTGTGTTTTACCTGGCTTCTTTTCCCCTCTCCACACTGTCCCCCTGCCTCTTGGCTTACAAAACAACACGTCGGGGTCAGGCGTCAGGGGTCGCCTCTGAAACCCCGGGGGTCTTGAGGTGGAGATTCTTTCCGTTTCTTTTGACAGGTGATTACTGAAGCAGTTGGTGAAGCGGCTGCTAAACAAAGGTAACTACTTTCCCTCTTTTTTCAGAGGTCGTGCCCTCTGGATGAGAATTATCTCCCTATGTCCCCCTTTCTGTTGGAGGAAATACCGGCCGATAGGTAACACACCTGACACCTGTCCTACCACCCCCCCCAACCCCCCATTCCAGACACCTTCCTCTACATCAGTGGTTCTCAACCATGCACCACTGAGGCCCAATAGTCTGCAGGTTTTCATTCAAACCGAACACTACAGCAGTCCATTTCACTGATTAACACACCTTCACTCAGACAGGGAGGAACTGATTGGCTGCTGCAGTGTTGATTGGCATGACAACCTGCAGACTCTTGAGCCTCGATTGGGGTCGACATATCGTGCACACTTGACATACATGAAAACATTACATTTCCCGTCAGAGAAACAGTTTTTGTTTTTATTTCTAAAACATCTTTTTTTTTGTTATTACACGTTTTGCTTGAAAATTATGTTTTATATATGTTTTATACTACATGGTGCTCGGTGAAGTCTGCAAACATTCAACGAATGGAGAACAACATTATGCCAGAGACCAACCGTCACCCCACACTGACAGATGTGTCGTGGCAGAAGCACATAGTTTGATTTTGGCCGTTTATACACACGCCTGCATTGGTTATGTGTTGTTAACGTTGTGGTATAACTTGGAGCCCCTAACACCAGGGGGCTCTGTAGCGTCTCAACTGTCCCAGAGAGTCATACACAACTGCATGAGTGATCTTTCTGTGGTTGTAAGATGGCGTGGAGAATCTTCATTAGGAAGTATTATAGAGCATTGAATGTCTGTCAGTCACAAAGGGAAAAAAAGCACATGTAGAGAGTGACGAATTTGTATTTTTAGATCCATCCATTTTCTTTTCTCCCCCCCCATAGGCTGAATAGTAACCAGCCTTCTCTCAGAGTGACTGGGTGAATTAAAAGTGTGCGATGGCATGGTCTTGTCATCGAGCAGACATCAAATTTAATTCACATGGAAAACAGGTTGTGGAGCGGGGGATCGGCAACGAGGTGTTAATGGCATAAGCACGGATTAAACAAAGACTTAATCAAATGAAAAAGCCTCTTTCAAAAGCAGCCTTTGTAAATGGCCTATGTACAAAAAAAACAAACACTACTGTAGAGGCTGACATTGGATAGATGTTGTGTCCCCTCATCTTTGCTTGTCACACACCAAAGATGGTTGAATGATGGGGTAGGAGGATTTCTCTCAGGGCAAACCTGGAGGTATGCAGGATTGATGCAAGTGCCATTAAATAACATGTTTCGTCTTTTTTCGGCGTCAGAGTCAGCGCAGCACCTTGATGAAGAAACGGGCGGTGATCACATATTTAGTCCTTTTGTCTTCCTCTAATGTGTCTAATTATACTTAATAATATTACTTAATAAATAGGGTTGGTCCTCTGATGCGCCAGAAGGGGACGCAGGGCTTAGGGCAGCATTACAGGAGGTTGGATTGGGGCTTTAGTCCTCTGAGGTCACGTCAATGTCCTCGGAGCTGGCCTGCTTGGTGGCGATGCGCCATCTGTTGATGTGGTGGTTGCCCTTCTTCTTCTGCTGGTTCTCAGGGCCTTCCTCCTCCAGCTTCTGTCTCTTGTACTTGGTCCGCCTGTTCTGGAACCACACCTTCACCTGGTGAGAGAAACAAAGAGGCTTTACACTTCCTGGTGACAACACACGCGGTGAAGCAGACTGGAGTTTTAGTGCCACAAACATTTCCAGTCCATTAGAATGGCAAAGAAGGGATTCTGGCAAAATAAAAAATCTAAATTTTGCCAGAATCCCTTCTTTGCCATTCTTCGTCATTTTTTTCATTCAATCATGACCCTGGTTTTCATGACCTTGGAAACCCAGTTGGATAGCTAAATAGCTAACTAGCTAACCTAGATAACTTAGTATAGCTAGAATGCATTTGTTTCAGTTAGTAGCAAGAGCGCTAGGCTTCATAATATTAGCTAGCTCCTCTCTTACCTCTTGCCTTTTTCACTGGGCTTCAGTCTTATGTAAAAAAAAAAAAAAAAGGTTATTTGGCTCCGCCCACTGACTTTTAATTCAACCAATTAGATTGTTTCTGCCTCCAGAGCAGCTCTGCCTCCAAGATTGTAGAACTAAAACTCCATTCTGCCATAATTAAAGAGTAGGACAGTTGTTTTTGGTCCATTGGTCACAGTGGTTGGTTACTAGCCAAGACCTTTAGAATAGGACATCTAAAAAATTGCATTTGGAAGCGATGTAGGCAAAGTTTTGCCAGTGATTGCCATCCATAGAATATGTCTTTTTTTTAATATCTGTAATCCATATTATTTTCTTCTATAAATCCTGCCAATGACATCTCACCCAAGCCCCCCTTCCGCTCATAAACCAGGTTTCTACAAAGGCTTTAATAACATAAGGGATCTTTACATCAGATTTAGGCGTTCTTTGTTATTTTCATTAAAGAACATCAACACTGTTATTATCCAGTTGGAATGTATTCATATCTGTAGCTGTAGTTGTCATCTGTCCTCTGCTGCGCATTGCATTTGTTTTGTTTTTTCATTACAGTACACTAACTAAAGCCCAAATAACCTTTGTGTAAATTAATTAAAATTCAGTTCACTATCATTATAATTTACGAAATGCAATTGGTGTTACATTGCAGGCTTTCTGTTGACTGACACACAACTTGCTAAACTGACAAGCATCATTTGGCCATTTCGCTGACTCAGGAAACCTTTCTTTCTATTGCCTATTAGGCCCAATTGACATCTGAATGGTGTGGACTCATTAAACTTAATATTTACACACTTTGGCAGGATGACTTTAACCTGTATCCAATACATGAATAATACACGTTTAAGACACCCTTCAACTTACTGTGCTGCATCCATGCCACAGAGGTGTTTTAGGGGAAATAATTAAACTTTAGGCCTTTAAAATTTCATATCATAAATAATAAATCGATATTATTGCCTAAGGCTAATTATTTGTCAATGGACGTTTTCATGCGGCTGATTTCAATTGCATTGGGGAAAACTATATTCATGAAGCAAGCCAAATATTGATCAGAGTGTGTATTACTGGCTAGTAAATAAATTAAGATTATTACTGGTATTATTAAAAAATTAGTATTTTATTGTTGTGACCCCAAAATATCGAAAAAACTAAATCCCACCTGCATCACTCGATTCGTTTTCCTCAGCATTAGTCGTCGTCCTCTCACACTAAACTATCTTAGATGAGAAAAGGCAGAAAAGTTCACTTTCACCGGGCGAAAGTATTCCCGCTACTTGGAGGACTCGTTCACGGGTGAGGTGACCAGGTTATCGCGATGTTTGAGGGCAGGCGAGGACGCCAACTGTCAGTTTTGCAGGTGTAACGGAAAATTATTTAACGTGGAATGTAACGAATTACTGCTCCCAGGCAGTAATGAGTAAAGTAATAGTCATCTATTAATTTTGTATTACATTTTAAAATTAGTAACAAGTAACTAGTAACGAGCCCAATATCTGATTATGGACCATTTTAGACGACGGTGCTTCTGCTGCTAGCTTACCTGTGTTTCAGATAAACTTAAGCTGTTAGCCAGTTGCTTCCTCTCAGCTCCTACAACGTAGTGGTTCTTCTCGAAGGCTCTTTCCAGCCGGAGTAGCTGGGAGGGAGAGAAGGCAGTCCGGATGCGTTTGGGTTTTCTGGCGAAAGGACCGTGGAGGAGCAGGCTGTCCTGGGAAACATCATTCCCTACCACACACAAAAAAAACCATGGCCGTCAATTGGATGTTGCAAGGTATGACAAGGGACATGACTCTGTTTGGACAATTTCCTTATTTGGTGACAGTTCGAAATTGAGATCTGTAACGTTATATCAACTAAACTATATTGGGGACATCTGTTTAGTAGTCTAAGTTTCTCTTTATTTGTGTATTTATGTGATGACATTATCGTCAAAATATATGTACAGCAGTTGGTCAAAGTTAGGTCCATTTTTGTTTTGGTTCTCGTGTAAAGTTTGACCCCAAACTTCCGCCCCTCTGGCTCCAAGCCCTCCATGTGCAAGGTATAACACCTGCCATACAATAGCCTGGGTCCAAATTTGATCTTATAGTTATAGCAAAGATCAAGCAAAATGCCAGATATATATTTGGAAGCACACATCAGGGGAGCATTCAGGGCCAATGTTCCTTCTAAGTTGATATTTGGTGAGCCATGTCTGATAATTTAGCACATCGACCCAATAATAATATCTTGTCAATCTTCAGTCATTCCAACTTTTAGTTGCTGCGCCTAAATGATATTAGATGCAGGGACTTGATTTGATGCCCCTGCAAATAATCCTCTTATTTGTTACAATAAAAACTTACAAATCAGAATAGAGGACCAAGTGTGTTTCCTAAAAATCACATTTTATAGTGCTGAACATTTCATGCGTTTTATAGGGTTCTTTACGTCACCATAAAGGGTCTCTGTGGAACCATTTGAACATGGTGCAATAGAGAGTCTTTGCACAATGGCTCTGGTATTGTATAGAAGCCTTTTAGTTAAGGGTGTATGGGCAAACACAGTCTTTGATCAGCTTAGCATTGGAGCAAACAAAGGGGGAGTTTAGTCGAGTGGAAAGGCAGGGTATTATGGTGTAGGTAGGCCGATTACATCTCTATAGTCGGTAATTCAACTTTTTAAAACTCCTTGAAAGGAATATGTTTCAGGCAAATAAATGAGATCAAACTTAAATGAAATCCGTGGGGAAATTGGGTCGTCCCAGCAGCAGAAAATAGGATATACCGGATAAGAATAAAACAAATAGAGTGGTGAAGATAATGTAAGTAATTATAACAACCGAATGTATGGAATAAATACATTCAATACATAAATAGACAATAAAGGAATAAAATAAGAGTTTCTCTGTCTTCACTGACAGAGTCTATTATCTATTTGCTTTTTTTCCCCCCCAACCATAATTAAAAGGGCATATCCCATTGCCGTCTGATTTATGAACATATTTTGGGAAATAACATTTGAGTCAGGACCACTTAACTCTGCAGGGATTTGTTTTGGTGACATGAGTGCTGAAATAATTATGAAAACTAAAAAAAAAAGAAAAAATATGTAGGAGAACTGATCTGCCATTCCTAATATTTTGTTGGGAATTATTCCACATTTTGTCGAGCTGAGAGGTTTATTTGTCAGGTGTCAAGTGCGTGATAGACTGTGATTTAGGAAAACCTGCTAACTACATACCAACTAACGAATTTCCTCTCCATGTTTACGTTAATTGGACGCAAATGATGAAATCCCCTTTGATTATTTTAATAATTATTTTAATTTAATTTATTTCATTTTAGTCTTGCATCGTGAAACAAGATCATACGGAAGTTTAAATGAGCTCATTACAGGATATTACAGCCAAGACTAATGGTATATTAAATGATTCAAAAATAGTTCTTTTTTTTTCTCTAATAATTGTGGGAGAATTTATTGATATGTATTTTGAAATTGCATCAGTTAGTATACTGTAAAAATGTATGGTCTGATGACTTCTATTGTACATGTCAATACAATAGTTCACCTAATAGAAAGAATGAAGGCTTTGTCGTGTATAAACATAATAGTCCTATTATTACTCTGTTCATAGAGTTGCCTATAGGCTTATGGATCATGCACGGCTATGGTTTTATATGCAAAGGTTGATGTGATAAAACAAAAAGTTCATAATTTGTCTTGTATTAATAATCTAATATGGCCTGTGTTCAAATCTGATAATTGCCAAGGTTGGGTTTACCTCTGATTTGCTTGTCTATTCCCGTTTACTGGAATATTATCACCTTTACTGCAATATTATCATGAATTACATCTATTTTGCCTCCAAAGCGTGTCTGTTGTCATGCAAGATTTTCCTCGCAACGACAAGGTAACCTAAGGCGAGTTTTTCTGTATGAAAAAATCAACAACGGTGCTTATCTCATTCAGACTGTGCCTTTCTCCAAGTGTAGCTCCGGGGCGAATGGAGAGTGGAAATATTCCACATAGCGAATCTGTAAGCAGCCAGACAGCCGAGCTGCAAACTGTTGTCAGCCTCTTACCTGTGACTGTACTCAACTGTTCAACTATAAAATCCGCAATATTGACGGTATTATTTTTATGTTTTTTCTTTCTTCATTATTTTGCTTGATGGGCCTATAATACAGTAATATGGCATCTCCTTTCAACATGCAGTAGCATCTCAAAAGCAAAAATCTAATTGTGAGCAAGAGTCGTAATTGTTTCAACAAGGAGGAGTGTAGGAATGTTTTATCTAACTATTCTTTATATTTTTATTTCTTTTGAATCCTATAAAACACCCCCTACACACGAACGCACACACACACGTATTTCACCAGGGATATAGTGGAAGCTAACCCCAGTTTTCCCACCTTTTTTAGGCTGACATAAATACATTGTTATGACATGTTTATAGAATTCACCATAGTAGCATCAATCTAATGTATGTTATATGAGCATAGGGTCTTTTTAAAAAAATGCTTACAATAAATTAAAGTTTATTCTTAAATTGACTTTTGGTCATAGTGGTGGTTGAGACGCCTCACAACTAGGGTCATAATTTACATCAACACAAGCTTACCTTGAAATCTATGTCCGAAAAACCTGTTCCTTAAGACCCACGGGTAGAAATTAAGCGGGTCTCGGTGTTGCGTCCCAAAGAAGTGCGGATGCTGTAGGTGGGACCCTCCCAGCTGGTGAGGAGTCATGGTCAGAGAGTGATGGTTTACCGTCTCTGGGAACACTAGATCCGGGCTCTGGTAGAGGGACCTGCCCTGCGGACCCTGGTAGCTATTCATAAAGGCGTCTGTTGCCGGGTTGGAGTAACTTAGAGCCGTCGGACGGATGGGATCCTCAGCGGAGAGAGGGTTTTCTTTGGCGACTAGGGACTCGATCGTGAAGCATCGCTTGCCCGCAGACGAAAACATGATCTCTAAATAAAAATATCCACACCAAAAGAAAATGATGAATCTCTCTGCTTCCTCTTGAAAAAAAAGGTGAGCCCCCTCTCAGAGATGCATGGTGACCATGGAGGGGTGGGTGGGGGGTAAGCAAGATCGTCCAGTGGAGATGCTGCTATAAAAGTCAACAGTGCTGCAAATTGTCCTGATCCATCGAGTCTGTGCGCACTCGGAGGATTTCTGTGCACAAGTGCGCACCAAGTAAATCGCCTCCAACCCCCATGTTCTCACATTGGGTTGACGCTAGACAGGGAGTGAGCTGATTGGGCTGCAGCACCTGCCAATAGGTTTCCTCAAGTACCTGCTCCATAGATCACACAAGGGTGGGCAGCTTAGTTATAGCTCACACGCTGCAAAAAATGTCCCCCCTTAAGAAGTCATTTTGTCTCTTATCCAGTGTCTTATTTTTCTTAAATCAAGTGAAAGATTCTGCCAGTGGGGTTGAGATAATTCCCCTTGTTTCCATTGCAGCTTCACTTGTTTCAGGGATTTTCTACAAGTGTCAATATCTTGGAAATGAAAATTTCTGAAACGTCAATTTGCATTGGAAAAGAGTGTAATTCTCACACCATTGGCAGATTGTTTACACTCTTGTTTACACTAATATTTTAAAACTCAACACTAAATGTCTTGTTGAGATAGGCTTTTTTTTGCAATAACTGGACGGTATTATAACCATAAAACTATTAACACATAAAGCAAATTCACGCTGAAGGGGAACGTGACCTTTAGCTACCTGAAATATGGATATAGTGATGCATAAAGGTTAACCTGCAGTAAAGTCAGTTCATTTTCCTGTTAAACGCGTTATAGCAGACCAATTTATTTCACAGCCCTGAACTTACATGTATTTTAATTTTAGCTGATTGAAACATAAACAGTACAGCATTAACATTATCAGACAAGACCGTGCAGCATGAAACATCATTTTTGTCATTTTTCCACAGCTTCCTCTTCCTCTTGAAAAACCCCCCAGAATTGGTAGATTTTTATGACCACTGACATTTATGATTTAATTATTGGCCTATTGCATATATACTAGGCAAACACGTTGCGTTGCAATAAATTATTCGACTCTATTATTTTAAAAAAACGTTTAATTTAATAGATTTGTTTTACATCTGAACATAACACTAAGAAGTATGTTTTTAGCGAATTGGAACAAATAATGATGCTACATTATGATGCTAATGATTCATTTTTATCATCATCAGTAACAACAACTACAATAATAATAGTAGTAAATGTGTAATACATCTTTATTTTCATATTCAGAATATGCCAAGTCATTGGTACTTTAACCTAAATGATGTAGGAATGACAAACTTGTGGCCAAAGGGCAAAAATACAAAAAAACCTGTCCTGAACTCTTGAAATGCGTCCATGCTCAGTTGAACAGCCGAGGAGATGCATGAAATACACTGCAAAAAAATCCATCTGAGCAAGTAATTTAGTATCGAGTCTTAAAATCTTGTTTTCCTCATAACAAGTGAACATATGTGGCAATGGGGTGAGATCATTTCACTTGTTTGGGGAATTGAAACAAGTGAAAATACCTTGAAATAAGGCAGATCCCTCTCCTTGATTCAGGAAAAGAGGAAACAAACTGGTTTACAAGTGGAATTGTCTCACTAGCAGAGATGCTCACTTGTTTGAAGAGAAATAATGGTTTCAAACTCAAACACCAGACTAAACGAAGGTTAACACGGATCATTTTGCAGCGCACGAGTGCTATTCATTCATTCATTCATTCATTCATTCATTTTCAAATACAAAATGAATGCTGTGCGACCTTTTTTTCGATCCCCGTCGACTCGCATTGAAAAAAGCATCCTTCCAGTTTATGAAAACAATTTACCAACATTTCGGCATGGGAGAAAATAGCAGTTAAGGAGGCTGCTTAATTCTCATTTGAGGTTGACGGCCCATATTCCCTGGCGTTTAGCTTTCATGCTGCACTGCCCAAGTTAATAATTATCCTTTTTAATATCCTCGTTTGCGGGGAAGTTGCATTAGAAAATCATTACCGATGGAAATTATGAGGTAGAACAAGTTGTTGATTAGGTGTTTAGAGCTAAAGGCTCCTGAACACAGCTCTTTCTGGCTCTTATTACTTTGCCCAGCACTTCTCTATCATAAATGATCATTTGTTGCATTCGGTGTTGTGGCTCTGATCCTTAAACCCCTTACTGTAGGTTGCTGTTGTGTTCATCTAGAAATGTAAGCTTTCTTCTGTTGCACTGGACTCTGGATCAATGTCAAATTCCAAGAAACCCCAGAAATTACATTTTATTTGTCGATCATAACAGCAGAGGATAAAATAATAATTGTGGCCTGTAATAAACTGTTGAATATAATTTGTAGGGGTTTATTTAGCTTTATGTGTCAGGGCAACAGGGTTTTAATATAAACCATGTTCCGTTCAAGAGAATTAGATCTTTTTTTATATTCGGGTCCTATATTCGTCACATTATATATTCTATTTGCAGCAGCTGAGAATATGATACACGTAGATAAGAATAAGACAGAGTACACAATATCAATAACATCGAAACAAATAAATGAATAAAGATACAGTTTCTTTGACGGTTTTACAGAATAATGGACCATATTTCAGGGGGAAACCAAGTCTATAACTTTGGCTTATAGGTTGTTGTTGTTTTTTTATATTTAATCAAACGTTTACAGAGGGCAGCAGGAATTTGAGGGCTGAGCCAGTTGAATGATGTTTACTGTTGAATGATGAAACCCTGTGGGCCTTTAGCCACTGACCCTGATCACCGCTGGTTAATAGATGGCCAAACCGCTTGGCATTAACAAAAACAAGCCAAGGCAGTCTACTGTTCCTCCGGATGTGGTGGTTATTTCCCCTGGGGGCTCCATGAGGGTTTTATCGAGAGTCTAACAAATGTGATATAGTGGAAACCACCCTAACGAAAATAAATCACTGTAATATTCCAGTAGGGACTTAAAAGTGTTTCTGTGGTCAATAGTGAGTTTATAGTGACCTTATCGTACTTAATGGTATTTTTATGTCCTATGGTATCACTATAATAATCCCATTGCATATCATATATAGTTTATAGGGTTGCTGTGATAGTGGTTTAGGGCTTGTAGTGGGATTACTACATTATAGTTATTTTTCCTAAGGGGATACATTTTATACGCACAAATATGCTTGTAAACAAATACATGTGGGTGCTGCCCTCTGGTGGAGTCTTTGTGAATGTCCTAATTGATGATTGATCGAGAGAATAATGATTGTTTTTGCAGGTGCTCGCCCTAATGAAAAAATCACTATAGTATTCCTGTGATATAGGGTCTTATATTGTGGCTGTGATACTCAATAGTGAGTTCATAGTGACCTTATTGTACTTCATGGTACTTATTTATCTGCTATGGTATCACTGTAACATTCCTGTAGAGAATTTATTCTAATTTAATAATTTCCCCAATATCTGTTGACCTTGGCAGTGGGAAAACTCACTTTATATTTACATCTGCTATTGAAACATGGCTCATAGTTTCTACTGAAGGGCACTTCTAATATCAGAGGCCTGAATCACATCTGTTAGACCTTCCATCAAGAGAACAGCTGTATAGGAAGATGATGTGTATTTCACTTAACAGAAAAATAAGCCTTTTGGTTTATCAGGCTTTAGTCTGTTAATCTACCCTATTGATAAGTGACTCACCAGGCTACTCAGCTCTATGGCAGATGGTGTTTCTCAAGCCAATGCTGCCATCCAGTGGTTTAGTTGAGGCAGAGCATGTTTATAAGCCTTTAAAATGCTTGCAGAAGTCAAGAGGAGGCCTCAGTGGTTCCAGTTTGGCTGGTCTGGGGACCACCTGGGGTCCTAGAGGGGATTCCAGGTGTTTTCAAGGGGTACCCAGGAAAATGAGGAGTAGTTATTATTTCACTCACTAGAGGTCAGCACAACGAGAGGATGTATAAGAATGACAGTTTTCATCATTGGTTTCACTGTAGATCTAGCAATAAAAATCTTCCCAGATGTTCCCTGGAACACATTCTGATCCAATGTGACCCCGTGATCTGATGCAGATGTTTTTGGGGGTCTTTGACATTAAAACAAATTCAGCTCATCAAAAGCCCTTGTCATCAGTCTGCAAAAGAAGGCCTAGATAAGCCTGATGCATTAAGACACATTCAGGAGTTTTGACATGTTCCATAGTGCCTGGTGTCATTCATGCTTCTCTTTGAAATAGAAATACAAACATGTCTATTTCGTTTCGTCAGGTAAAATCGGCCATGTGAACATGATTTCTTGGGTCATTTCTGTGATATACATTATTACTTTAATATTCACATGCCTACACTAATACAACCTTACTGTTGAAGCACCATCAGTCTTAATCTAGTGATGACGTTAAATACCGTTAATATCCAGTAATGTTCTTTCTGTGACAAACCAGATTAATTTTAATGAACTCTGGGGACATAGATACTATTGTTTGATTAAAGCCTAACGAAAAATCGCTATACTATTCCTATGGAATTCCTATAGGGACGTATAGTGTGCCTGTGATACTCAGTAGTGAGTTTATAGTGATTTTTATCCTTTATAGTGTTTTTATATGACTAGATATCCCTATAACATTTATATGGGATATTATATAGTTTTGCTGGGATATTTGTATAGTAACCCTCTAAAATGTACTATAGTATTTAGTAATACTATAGTTCTTTTCTTAAGGGATGGGATGGGGGGGCTTGCTCCGTATTACATTAATAAAACAGAACTTCATGTAGCCAGTGCCCAGACCACCAAACCCCTCGCACCTCCGTTCATTAATAAACTAATTGGCCGTTTTGTTTCGCATTAGCGATGTGTGTTCAGCTAATCTATTCCACTTAAATACCTGGAAATTTTCACCCCATTATAACGAGATGGGAAAAGTAGCACGTTGCTGCGTTTGTGCCACCTGCATGAGAAATGGGGTCGTTTAAGCACCTGTACGGGCTCAGTTCCTCCACCAGCATGAGCAAACATCTCACTGCAGGGCCAGGGAATACAAACACAGTCTATTCAGGATCAGGAGTAGAGTATAGTGCTCCTAGAATAAATATTAAGACGAATACCACAGCAAAACTATAAACTACATATAATAGGAATGTTATAGGAATATGTAGTGATATAAACTATATCGAGAGTTTATATCTCAATAAGTCCCTATACGAATATTATAGCTAGTGACACCATAGGAGATAAAATGACTATAAATGAAGGTCATTATAACTCACTATTGAGTATCACAGACACACTAAAGGTGATTCTAGGGGTGTAATAGGAATATTATAGCGCTTTTTTCGTTGGTTGGAAGAATAACGCGAAGGGAGACAGCAGAGGCCGGGTTATATGAGTCAGGTAACAGCCCTCCCAAGCTGCTTGATTTTTGGCCCTTGCTTCACGGTGTTCTCATCGCTGAATACCTTGTGAACAGGAACTGCTATTTCCTGGGAGAAGGAGACTTTTAAAAAGATTGTCCTCCAAACATCGGACGGCCGTTTCAGCCGAGCTCTCCTGGTCAGTCCCCGTGTCAGAAGTCATTGTGCCTCTCAAACGCGACCCTTTCACCGCGGGACAAAGGACAGCGTCTACTTCAAACGATTGTAATGGAAGCTAATGACTATTAAATAGAGTACAGGGGCCCTCGCCTCTGCAAATAAAATGCAAAGGAGGATTTTACAATCGCCTACCCTAAAACGTGTCGCTGGTCAAATGAACTGCACTCTCTTATTGGAGCAGAAGAGGTTATTGCTCTCCATGAGAACTTTCACACCTTCTCAGGGCCTTCTCTAAGGTGAAGAGCAACAATGGTGTCTGAGCTGGTATGACCCAAGGCACGTTAGGAAATGGTTTATAGTGAAAACAAATGAAATCATTTCCACTCATATGATTGTCTGATTTTATTTCAGTGTCATATCATATCAGACATCATGGTGCAATTTGAGTATAATAAGCATCCCTAAACAAACTCAGGTATCATAAAAGTTAAGACATTGCTGTCTCTTCCACCCTAACAGATAAAGTGTGAAGCATATATTAAGTCTTCATTATCATCTAACCCAAAGAAATGAGTAGAAATGCAAATAGAGAATGGAGGTATTTTTTTTATCTCCAGCTTCCTGCTGCTCCAGGAAAGAGCTACAGCCTGTGAGCTGCAGCCATTGTGATCCTGAGCAAATGAATGTTGACTGTATAGATTGCTATTCATAGTCTAGTCTGTACCTATACCATGTGTGTCATACCATGTATCTTTTGTAGTTACACAATCAACATCAGACAAATACTGGTAAATTCCAGCATTAGTTGGTAAGTCTGTCAGCTCTACAAGTCAGTTCAAAAGGTAGCTGGCTGCTTGTTAAAAAATCGAATTGGCTGGTGAAACCCACTTGTCACTGTTGGTGGTTGATGGCAAATTGTCAATGTTAGACAATGTTTGACATCAGTTAAATTACCTTTATTGTCATGGTCCTGATTGTCTCTGCCCTGTTGTCTCAAATGCTGTTCATTGATTGTACTTGTATAGTGATTCTGATTCTGCAGAAGAAATAAGATCTGATTAACGCAATGATTCAAGAGGCCAATGAAGATGTAACACTTGCCTTTCATAAGGGGCTTCTGTGGTTATACAGACCCTGAGGGAGACTTAGGCAACCATGGCCGGCTCTGGCATGTTTCCAGGGGTTAAGGTGCCCTGTGCTAATTGGGACGATGACCCTCCAGGTTTTCCCAGGCCTCTGACTGCTTCTTTCTGTCCCTCAATGGGATTACGTTGGGCTGTGGAGAGACGAGAGAAGGGGGAGATCTGATTGCTGGCTGATCACATCAGAGACGGCTCTCTGGGGTTTTACGCAAACTCTGCTCCCTCTGCAGCGCCTCAGCCCTAATCAGCCCAACCAGGGACACCAGGAGAGAGAGCAGGCAGGGGGTGGCGGACCAGAGACACAGAAAGAGATCAGCTCTGGGACTGTTTATTAAAGTTCTCCCTTTGATACTGTCACTGGCCGTCTTCTCCCTCTTACAGCACCTCTCCTGCTCATTACTTTACTCGTCTACAGTTTGGATACAGTGGATTTGATGAGTTAATTGGCAGCAATGGGAGAATATTGGCACGATATACATTTAACGTACATTGAGTGCAACAGTGGAACAAGCTGAATTTTTCCAACAACATGACCAACATTGGAAGCAGTAAAGAGTGCAAGAGTCAAAGTCACAATCAGCTCTGCCACTCTCACTGTCTTGTTTGGCATCTGAAAGCTCATCTCTTTTGTCAGTTTCTTACCTGATTTCTTTCAACCTATTTGAGTTTTGGCAGAGTGCATTTGATGAATTAAATTGGGAAAAATCAACAGCAATAGAAAAAGGAGGGGATGCGATGTCGCTACACAATCAACACCAGCCAAATGCTGGTACAGTTTGCATGTGGTTTGTAAGTCTGTCAGTTCTATTTGGCTAGGTAGCTTGTTGCTTCTCTTCAGTGAGTCTGATGACTGGTGAAATACTAAATCCTCTTGTCACTGCTGGTGGTTGACCACAATGTAATAGTTTGTAGTTTGAAGGAGGGAGAAATGGGATGTCAGCCCCCTTGATAACAACATTAGTAATGTAATAACAGTAACTTATTACAAAGAGATTTTAGGATTAAAGAGAGGGAAACCAGTGTTCTGCGTTCCCACCATCCCCCTTTGTTAAATACGACTAAATTGCCTACTGGACAAGGATTTCAGGTTGACCACCCCAATTAGCTGCTCTGATGGACTCAGTCGCTACATCCCAATCCTTTATGTACGCTGTCTTCTCTCCTGCTTTATCCTGTATGTCTGCCATGCAGGCATCATCGGACAGCTTGAGTCCCTTTCCGCCTGGAAGGGAGACGTAGCGTTTCAATGGAGCCCCCCCCCCCTTTAGTGCTCACCAAGCGGAGACAGGACACCTGCTGGCGGTGGGTGGGCATGTGGGAGCCTTGTCCATTGAAGAGCAGTGAGAACAGGCGTATTGCCCATTTAAACAGATTAAACAGTGAGACCCAGCTCCCTAGCCCCGAGACAGACTGACCCCTACCACCCCCGGCTATGGATATCCCAGCTAATCCCCGAGGTAGTTATTTATTTGCTTAGCTTAATCAGAGGGGGACCCGGGTCTGTCCCAGCCTTCAAGCATAAACTGCTTTGCGTTAGATCAAACCTGGAGGAAATGTCTTGCCATGTCTCCCTAATCAAGCCACTGCAGTGTGACCGAACCGAGCACAGTGTGAGAGGAGAAAGCAAATGTACAAAGGACAGAGGATATTGCTGATGTCCTGATCGGCTCTATAGACCGGGATACATTACAGTAGATCCAGCTTCTCTTTTCAGCTGATTTGGTCAGTTTCTGTGATTAATGTGCAGATTAACAAAGCCCATGTTTATCAGCAGGCACTCGTTCAGTAATTAGAGAGGCTAGCTGAGGGCTGGACATTGAAAAGTCTCATTTGTGGATGGTCAGTAGTTTTACATTGTCTGTTTGAGAACCACAAAACAATAGAGTCGTGGCTATTGTATAAGCCAAATCTACAAAAAGTAATGAAACTACTTGAATCTACTAAATCTGTAGGTGTCTAAAAGTGAGTTATACATCCTAAACTGGGAAATGACCAGTCCATCCAAAGAGGGTTTCAAGTGGAGTGATTTAGGTTTTATTTTTTAGCCCAGCATAGTGAAATGCTGTATAGAGACCTTTCTGTTAAATGTGTACATCTCTAAGCCTCTTGTGATAACAGTTAAAACCTGCACAAATCTCAGTGCTTGAAGTCAGAGGAATGAACTCAGGACAAGTCAAGTCATGTTAGAAAATATATTTCTGAATATCACATTCAAATATACAAACACTGGATACAAAGTGAAATACAAAGTGAACCTCTTGAAAGAGCAATGAAGGTAGAAAGAATTAAATATATAGCTATAAATCTATTAAATAATCATATCATACTCAGAGGTGCAGGCCTCTGTTCTCAGTAGTATATACAAATGTCTTTTCAAAAGTCCAGCGTGTTGGTCAACAGTGGTCAATTGACCCATCAGACACGTCAATATCCACATCTGACGAGTCGGAGAACTCCTCGTCTTCATCGCCTTCATCTCCGTGGCCTTGGGAACCGGGGCTTTTCGGCGGGGCAGCCAGGCCGAGTTTGGCCAGCTTGGCCTGCTGCTGCTCCAGACTCTGTTTGCGCCACTTGATGCGTCTGTTCTGAAACCAGACCTTGACCTGGAGATGGAGAACAACACGCCGATTAGAATCACTTTATTAAGCAGCCGTATTATTAAAGATCAAGACCTAGTTATCAGTACAACTATCCTTGAGTGATGGATAAAGAATCCCCCTGTGAATCTCTGTGGCTCCCAGTGGTACAACCAGGTCCGTATGTTTTGAATAGGCTATACTGTATTAACCAACAGCCTGACTGGATCTATTCTTTACCTGAGCTTCTGTTAGCTGCAGAGCCGAGGCCAGGAGGAACCTCTCCGATCCGACCATGTACTGCTGGCGTGCGAACTCCTTCTCCAACCGGGACAGCTGCTCGTTGGTGAAGCTGGTGCGCATCCGTTTCGACTTTCCACCCTTGGTTTTGAACGAATGGACGTTGACTTTAGACATTGAATCTGTAAGAGAAGATGACAGTTTTAGTTGAAGTATATTGTAGTGAGTGGGCTTGCATTTGACATTCATCTTGCACGGTAGTTCCAGGCATAGAAACAGGTGAAAGGTTTACCATGTGCGTAAAATGCCCCGCGACACGATGATTGGTAGGTGAAAGGCGGGCAGCAGTAGACAGAATATCCAGGTTGCGTGTGGACGGCGGAGTGCAGCATGTTTGGCGAGTAGAGGTAAGGTGTTGGTGGGATCGGTAAGCCTATCTGCCCGGTGAGCGGGAGAAGTGGGGCTGCCTGTTGATATTTTATTCCGCATTGAGTCGGACTCGTCCGGCCGCTGCCTGTGTCCTCTGGCTTGGCAAGCAAAGCATCAATAGTGAAAGATTTTCCACTGGCTGGCTTCGGTGACGACGCACACTGGCTTCCCGGGTACTGTGGATACAGCGATGCTGGTGCGTAATTACGCACGGGGTATCCATAAGCTCCGGTCGGTCTGTTCGGTACCTGCATTATGCCAGACGTAAATTCAAACGTTAAAAAAGAAGGTCACGCAGGTTTTAAGAAAAGCAAGACGTTTCTCCAAGTGCAGCGAGCAGTTGAATACCGGCCCTCTGCCGAGAGTCCCTATTTATACCTTGTCCGGGCACAGAGGTGTCAACAGCCCCCCATCGTCCCTTTGTCTTTCTAAGTAGCAGATGAGAGAAACGAACATCCCGACAACGTATCCAATTAATTGATGGAGTAGTACAAGCTGGGATTGTCAAACATCCTAACCCTTTGAATGACAAGGCTTTTGAAGAGTCGTGGGGGCAGGGAGCTCAAAGATTTACTGGGCTACAAATTCTTGCATGGATCTTAACTCCAAATGTAATCATTACCGCTGAGAAAGCCTTGATGTTACCAAATCATCTTATTTGGACCCTTTTAAGTCGACAGATGCTTTAAGCAGCGTAACAAGTCACTTCGCCATTGGAGGCCGTCTTCAAACCCTCCAATTTAAGGAAGACATAGAATGTGTTTTACGATGTTCGTTTCTTCTTTCTTTTTTACTTCTTTTTATGCGTCTTTAATACAAGGGGAAATAGTTGGATAACTTTATTTTGCAATCATATTTAATCTTCCAGTTGAGGAAATACTAAGAGCCATTTATAGCTCGTGTTTGTCTCAACCACTTGTAAATCAAGAATCACTCCTGTATGTAAACAGACTATAATCTCTGTCCTGTATAAAATGATTGTGTTCTTTTTCCAAAGTGTGTGTTTTAACAGGAGTGGTGTCGCTCTTAAAACTGGATAAGTGCCGTGCGTAATTGAGGCGTCAAATTCAGCGGGTTGGGTGTGGTGACGGACTGGTGCTGCTGGTTTTACCAACTGCAACTCCAGTAATCCCAGTCACTGCGTTAATCCAGAAGTTGATCCCATCCTTTGAATGCATTGATCTCACTGCAAAAGGGCCTCAGAGTCCTAAATGTTATCAAGGCCTAAATTAGCCTAAAACCCAAATTGTGACTGCGCATTTGTTTTTAGTATAGAACTATAAAATGTTGAATAAAGGTGGGAGGCTCATGGTTTAAAGCCCATCAGAGCTGTGACCAACAGCCCCAGTGTTGCTAAACTGGTGTGTTTAGGTTTGATCAACATCTGTCCTGTTCGTGTTATTCGTTTTGTCTTATGGTGAAGTGCTCAGCTTCCCTGTTGCACTTGGAAAAGCGATTCTCCTTCTGAAACTGAATTATTTGTGCGCAGAGTTTTCCGTTCTCGGTTCCTCATTAGAGACTCAAAGGCAACAGATGAAACGCAGCGGCTTCTTTAAAGGAAGTGATTTGCTTTCTTACAGTACTTGAGGACAAAAGCGTCCTCTCTTTCAACTTGGATTATTGCCAGCTCTGCAAACTTTCCAAACTCATTTCCATCATTTGGAAGTGGCAGAGAGCGTCTCCTGAGCCTTAAGTAACTGTTAAAACACATTTAAACACCGAAGCGAACCGCTTATTCCCTTTGACCTCGGAGCGTTTTATTTATTCTCTTTAGCTGACACTAGAATGTCTAATGAAAAGGGCAAACACAGACTTTCTCGACTTGGCCTGAACAATAAGGATGCTTCTGATGCCTCACCGACCGGACCACCCACTCTAGCCCCGTATTTGTTGTCGTGCACTGCAAAAAATGTCCGTCAAATCCTTTACTTGAGCATTGAGTCTTAAAATCTTGTTTTCCTTGAAACACGAGGAAAAACTGTCAGTGGGGTGAAATAACTTCACTTGTTTCTAATGCAAATCAACGTGAATCAAGTGTCATTTTCCTGATGCTGATCAGCCTCGTTCTGGCTTGTTTAAACATGTTGAAACTTGTTACTAGAAAATCCCTGAAATAAGTGAAACTGTTGGAAACCAGAGGAATTATCTCATCCCAATAGGAGAATTTCACACTTGTTTTGAGAAAAATAAGAGTTTAACAATCGATATGAGACTAAATGATTTGTTAACATGGACATTTTTTGCAGTGTGAATTTTCACAGCTAGTGGGAAAGGCTAGAGAATCCTAGTGCCATTCAAGCCCCCTCACCCACCGCACCGACCCACCCACCCCCAAACTACCTACACATCTGGATACCATGGACATGGCTCACAAAATGGTCGTTTTGCTGTTTCATGATATGACAGGTGAAACCTCCAGTACTGTACACCACTGTGTTCCCTGATGATGGAGCTGTAGTGTTACTGGTAAAGTCAAACTGTCCTCTCTTGTCCTTGTGTATTGGAGCCAGACAAGGAATACACTGACCATTGTCCCAGAGCTCCCCTTTCATAGTCATGGCCTGAGAGGGGCTCTTCTATAAGAGCTCTATGGGCCATCCTCTCCAAATGAAGCTCTCATCAAAAGCCTGAAACTCCTTGCCTATCAACATGTATGCAGTCACAGTTAGTATCTGGGGTAGGCTGCATGGCTAGAAGGAAAAGGGTGGCACATTGGCATCGCCACTTGGCCTTTATTTTAGCTTCCAGGCATGTTGCATAAATATCTTTCAAAATGTCCCTCCATGACTTTTCCAAGACCCATTTTCTGTACAAACCAATCATGTTTGTTTTTCAAATAATACAATTATATTTATCCCCTTCAGTTGCCAGCTTGCTGGCCTTCCCTTAGACCCCCCAAATCTTTGTACATTGTAATCATTATTTGTATGTCGTATGTGATTGAAGAAATTGCAATACAATCTCTCTGTTTTCATGAACATAAAACAATTATCTAGTAGTCATAAAACTTCAAACAGTTCTGGCAGATGCCATTTGATGTCCTATTGTACTATCGATGCTCTGTGATGAAGGCTCAGTCACAGCATGCTCACATAATAAATGGTTTTGTTTTGCACTGAGAAGTGAGCAGTCTTCATCAGTTTTAATGATAGGGCCTTGGTGTTAACTAAAAAGGTGGGTTAACTATGACCTCTGTCCAGTGATCATCATCATCAGGCAAGTCACCAGTAGAAATAAAAATGAACTATCCATTCAGAAAAGCGTTCATTCATGGCTTAATGTGACTTCCATCAATTTGATAATGCAACCTATAGTGAGAGCAAAAGCTGAAGGAGCTTCAACTCCTAGACCACCAACATTACAAATGACTAGTAGTGAGGAGTGCAAGGACAATGGCTGCAACATCCCCATGTCTCTATGATGGTGTATGACAGGGAAGTGTAAAGAGCCAGGGAGAGAGGAGAGACCCCTCTACTCTAGTTCACACATGATTGAATCAAACAAAAGCATGGAGAAACACTGTCATCATTATTATTATTGAGGTGAAAGGGGATAGTTTTGTCACCTGCTCGACACATTTAACAGGCACTGTAATCTCTGCCTTTCCTGTCCACGCACATCTATCACTAATGAGTTTATGAAGCCATTTACAGAATGATCCAGAACGGCCTGCCTCTGGCACCTTGCTGCTGGGACTATGGGTCATTATGTGGTGACAATAAGGGACCCGTTGGGCCTTGGCCCTCACCTTGACTCTGAATGGGGCTCCAGTGAAAGGCCAGGTATGTCCCGTCTGGCTCCAATACACATCCAGACTCAGCTCTGGCTCTCATACAAGCCAGGGCAAATATATCGTGTCCTTATTTTGGAGTCACAACGAACCTGTTTCAACTAAAGGCTGTATAACTGAAACATGTTTATTGTAACAACTCGATAAAAACACTTCCAGTTTTTTAAATGACTGAGCATTTTGCACATCACCGCCTCTTCCTTTGGGGTTTGAGGTGAGCATATTCAGCCATTATCTGCACAACATATGTTTGAAAAGTATTTGAACCTCTTGAAGTGTTTGACAAGTTGCATATTTGTCCATTACATGTTCCTTGAGTATGTAATATTGTGTCTGTGAATCTGTACAAGGTTCAAGGTTCAAGGTTTTTTATTGTCATATGCACAACATTCACAAGAAAGCAAAAGTTGCCAATGAAATTCTTTTGTCTCTCCGACACCTTACGCTAATGCTAAGGACAAATATTAACAGACATAATTAAAAAAAAACACAAGAGATATAATAGAAAAAGTACAAAGTTATAAAGTACAATGTTATAAGTACAAAGTTATAAATTATAAAGTTATAAAAGTACAAAAGTTCTAAGTTATAAAGTGTGCAATTACAACTATAATGCTAAAAAAAGTGCAAATTTGCATAGCGTATGCAGGAGCGAGAGGCCGTGCGACCGTCACCTATGGCGCACATGTAGGCGTTAGTCCTCCAAATATTTGATCATCTAAATCGTGAAAATGCATCTCTATGTACAGATTCTTCATATCTGCACAATAAGTCAGAACATGTTGGTTGGATTCATTCAGCCCCACCAACTATGATTTCTGGAGTCATGAATGTCACCACATGATATCATAAATACCGATCCCCTATTCGTCTTACAGATCTAGTCTGGCCAGAGTTTTGTACACAGCTGTTATATTTCCAGACTTCCATCATGTTTGAAGCATATTAACTTTAAAGAGTATTGACGTCAAGTTTCTTTGGAAGCTCCTTGGAATAAATGCCAGCTTGTGGCTTACTCCCTTTTTCATTGTGTGTTGGGCTGCAAAGTGGCAACTGACTTCAATTATACTGCACAGAATTCACTTTAATTTGAGAGAGACAGACAGACAGGCAGACAAATAGTATCTCAGGGTATATATGTATTCCTGAATTCTGACAGGATGGCCTAGTGGTTGAGTCCCTTAAGCAAAAAGGTCACAGGTTTCATCTTGAGGTCATGCATCCTGTCAAAGTGTCCCTGGGCAAGACACTGCAACCCTGCTCCCTCATTCTGAGTAATAGTGTCATCTAAAATGTGAAATGAACCGGCTTCTTCCAGCATTGAAACCTGACCCTGACCCATGTTGCTATGCAGATTCTGTATGTTTTCCATTTGCATGTGTGGCTCTCAGGAGGACCTGAGTCACTGCAGCTCGGTTCTCCAGCTAAGCATCCATTAGCATCGACACCAATGCTGTGAATTGCTACTGTACGAGGCGCTCTCCTCTGGGCTAATTGTGGCCATTTAGGTCAGAAAATCCTACACGACGCTCCATCCACTCATAGTGCCGTCCAGGTCATTACCAAGTTAATGAGGGATTAACTTTCTCTCTGAACAGTATCTGTTGACTGACATGGCTGTCCCATCCTGGGAACAGGGCATGTGTGTATTCGACCTGTCTGCCGCTCCATGTAGACCACCACGCCTGCCCTGGGCTGCGTGGAGTAGAGAAGACCCATCTTGGTTACTTTCTGAGATCATCAGAATTGCTTTTATTTGGCAAGTACATTGTATGCAAGGACTTGGTGTAGAAGACTGCAAATGTAGTGCAGGTAGACCATGCAGGACATACAGTTGGACAAGCAGAATATTATACAGCTATATCGTCTTTACAAATCTGAATTCTGTTAACAATGTCGACATGATTTGATACCTACAGTGTGGGTGACCTTTTTGTGGATTTGTCTAGAAGTTTTACTACAATAGTTGATGCTACGTTGTTTCAGGCTCTTATCCATACAATGTAGTCAGAGACGTGAGACGCAGGTTCTCAACACCTGATCTGTCTAGGCCGGTGGTCGACTGAAGGCACTGACACATACGGCATGCATTACAGATGCCGAACTACAGGGGCCCTGCAAGGATACTGAACTGTCCGATTGAACTATAAACACAGTCCTGTCATCTAATGCACGCTCAGACTTCCTGGTGGGAGGAGCATCTTTGAACTGCCCCGCCCTTTTTATCTCCTATAGGGTTTTTTCTGGTCTTCATCGAGGCCTTAGGCTGGTGGTGCTGACCAAGTGAGGCTACCTTAGGTGAATTACATAGGCTTGCTATGTCCTCCTCTCTGTTAAATCCTTTCAGTCCTCTTCTACTTATTATTCTGTTTTATGTGCTTTTTCCCTGATCATATTCTATAACATCTTATTTGTCATAAGTGATTGATTCTCAGCTGACATAGTAAGGCCTGAAAAGCACACTACTGTGTGTCATAACAGCCTGAATTAGTTTGATGCTTGTTTGTGATAAAGGGCTTCATAAATAAACTTGACTTGACAGGTATTCCACAAATGTACCTCTTGCTTCAGACTGATACAGTATTGTATCTTTGGGAATGGAGGGAATTATGGGAAGCCATCATTTTTCTTACAGACCAGCAGTATCATTGAAGTAACTCTCCTGGCTGATTGAGTCAAACACGTCCCCCCTCTCCTCTACCAAGAAAAGAACCACTCAGACATGATCTTGTTCCTGTCCTGATCAGAAAGGCTTTAGGTTTTGTATTCCCTGGACAGAGGTCTTTGGTGAGCTGCTGTCTTCAGTGGTATTTCATAGCGAGTTATACTTGACTGCCACATTTTGTAAGAGAAAGTCTCAGAGTTGTCGCAGGGTTGATATCTCATTCTGAAATGAAACTATCTTTTCTGTTCTTCTTTTCATGAGATGTGTCACATCTCTTGTCCAGGTGCCGTGGCCCTTGCAGTCCTTACACGTGGTTTCTTGATATATGCATAAAAACGTAATGCAGAAATTTCACAACTTTTCTGACCTGTAATGAAACCCGTCATAGCATGCGGGAGGCAGCGTGCCGTAAAGGGCCCCTTCCCAGGTGCTTGGAGGGGTTTGTGGAGACACCCTTTAATGGAGGTGAGAATTGGCGGGTTGGACTTTAACACTTGACCTCTGTTTACACTTCCTGTGGGTGTCAGGGCTTGTCCATAAACCTCTGCTTGTAGGGCTCTGCTCCATTGAAAGGGGAGAGAGCGACAGAGCACCCTGCACTGCCCTTTTCGGGCCTGTGATTATTGGGACAGGCCATTTCCTCTCTTCACATTCTCTGTTTGCTTATATTACTGCCACACTTCCTTAACCCCCTGCCCCCCCCCCCCAGGCCTTTACAAGAAAATGATGACAATCCTGCATATTCAACTTGACTCTCTGTTCTCAACCTCTCCCCTGTTGGTAATGGAGTATAATGGAAGCATGTTTTCAGTCAGAAATGGAGGATACAATCCCTTTCGGATGACGAGGATGCTTCATATCTATCATATGAATTTCAACAAACAAGCATTGTCCAACCATATACTCTGTCTCTCTCTCTATTGCTCTCACAGACACACAGCTACTATAACTCTCAATACCATTTACAGCTTTTATTAGCATGATACCACGACTTGTCCCAACATTGCTGATGCAGATATTCAACGACAATGCAAATAAATAGTTGTCGTAAATGTCAAATTGATCTTAAAAACTTTTAACAACACAAATTCAGTTATTCAGTTGAAGAAAAGTCACTTGCTGTACATTTACTGTAACGTGTGTGAAATGTGCTTTAGCCCTCCATTTCTTCCTCCTTTTCTCTCCCAGTTCAGTTCTTTATTGGCATAATGATTCTGATCTAACAGTGTTAATAAAAATAATACACGTAAATAGGATCAAAGTGTAAAGTATTAAATATCATCAAGTGATCTTTAATATTCAAGTTCATAAAAATAATATAGAATTATTCAGTTGAGAAAGTGGCTAAAAAAAGCAGAGCAGTTATCACTATAAGGTGTGATAACACTCCCCCCCCTCCCACCAGCCTCACACTGTGGTAGCATTTTGAAAGACACCTGCAGGACACAGGGTACCTATCTGTCAGGGTGTATCAGACACCTAGATGTGGGAGAAACTAAGAATAAACAGTGAAACCAAATGAAAATCTAATGCAACCTTGCATGAATCAAAAAGAATTAAAAGATCAGCTACTCTTAACAGTTGACAAAGCTTTAAGCCTACACCTCCGTTCATACTGCAGATCCCACCCTGTAGCAATAACGGATTTACCCTTTAAGGACAGTGATGCAGGGCAACTGTGGCCACAGATGGACCTCAACATTGTTGCTCTAATCACTGCAACATCTTGTTACCAGAATACATTTTTGGCCACGTGTCTGATTTTGTTGCCGGTTGCTGAGGGTATTGCTACAGAATTTGCCTCGTACATATCACCACCCTAATACAGATAAAGGACTCATCTCTATGTGTCTGTGTATAGTGGCAGAGGTTCACAGCCACTCACATGCACTGTTGATTTTTGTATGTATGTAATTTTCTGCTACTTCACGTATTTGAATACCTGCTGTTTTAGCTGCAGATAAATGGGATTCAAATAAACACATAAACACATACTGAGGTTGTCTCATCTCTGTGTGCCTACAAGTTTACAGGCGTCCCACCTTGGCTGCCCTCTGTCCTGGCTGCCCAGCTCCCTTCACACTCAGTAGAATACAATCACAGCCCTGCAGCAGCAGATCAAAGCAGCGGTCTCCTTGGAGAAATGCCAAACAAAGACAGATATGCTGACTTTGTGGCCTATGATGGAGTCAGAGTAGAGGATGAGTGTTGAGAGCAATAATTGGAGCAGACAGCCCACCTAACAGCACCATTACAGCTCATTTCCCTGTCTCTTTTAACTTATGCAAAGAGAGAGGGACACACGGTAGCTAATTTGGTGTTTTTACAAGAGTAGACTGAGCACTTCAAACAAGACCACACACAGGCTGAGAGGCAGTCATGGAGTCTACTGAACATCTGGTGACACCTAGTGGACAAAAGAGTTGGAGGCGGTGCAGGTGAGGAGAAACCTCCCAGTACCTCCCAGTAACACTAGAGAGCACTGAGGCAGGCCACGGATTTCCTAAGGACCCCCATATTGTCAGATTTTTTTTTATGTTGGTTTAGTTTGGAGATTAAAACCTCTGATCAGATTATTAAGAATTATTTATTCTTCAGTGTGTCTGAAGAAAGTCCCCACTCATTTATTTTCTTCTCATTGTCAAAACTCTAACTCCCTTTAATCTTGCCTTCGTCAAAATGCTCTCGCCTGGAGCTAATGTCAAATACAAGTCTTCTAATCTGCTGTCTTCATGAAGGTAAGCAACAAGGTCACTCTCCTCCATCAGACAATCCAGAAGGAGCAAGAACAGACTGCAGATTCCTTAGAAGAAAGGGAGGAGATAGGAGGGAGGAGAGAAAGTCAACAGGATTCTAACCATTGAGAGGGAGAAGATGTGAGGAGAGGATGGTGAGACAGACAGAGGTGGGGATTATGATGACAAACCAAAAGAACGAGAAAATGTCTGAAGGAAAAACAAAACCAACGGACCAAAAAGGAAATATGACACACAGATCATCCTTGAACGCGAGGACAGGAGGACACAGAAGAAAACCAAAATCAAATCTCTGTCATCTGTCATCACTGGTCTCTCTACAGCCCAGATGATGGGCTGAGCTCAGAGAGAACAAGAGAGCTTTTAATTCCCTTCTTCTCAGCTGGGATATACTTGTGGGAGTGGGAGCAAGCCGTGATGGTGGCCATCATGGCATCTCTCTCCACCTAGAGGCCAAAATCTTCCAACAAGCCTCCTGGAAGGAAGAAGAGGCTCTGCTGAACAAGATCACAGAGGTGAGCAGAAATGGACAGGAGCTCCAAGAAAAACACATTTTACAGATGAACCAAACCACCCAGAGAAAGCACAAAAATAGGTAGTGAAGCACATATTTATCTTAGCTTCTGGTAAGGAAAGACGGTGATTTGCAGCACTATTCTTACTAAATGAAATGCCAAGGACTGTTTGGAGGAAGAAGCTTTTAGTTCTGAAGGGAAATGGGGGCTTGGACATCAATTTCATGCTGAAAACCACAACCTGTTTTATTCTTTGTATTCCTCTCCATCATTTCAGTTTCCACCTGCACCTGCATTCAAAATACATATTTCAAATACAATAAAAGGTTTATTAAAATTCTAATCAGTGGCATTATATTTTCACTCATGATTTTGTATTTTATGACATTTCAGATGTAGATGTGATCTTTTTAACTGTTTTTTTCTAAGTAACGTTAGTTAGCTTTGTTGTAGTTCAACCTGTTGCAATGTGAAGTAACTGGTAGCTTGTAAAACTTTTCTTTCATAGATCAGTAGCTTCCACAACTCTGCTTGTATTGAGCTGGTTTGCCTCTTATGTACTTGACTTGAACCTTTTTGACTCCTATATTCTGTGGATATCTCGCTTGGTTTGATTTATTTTTTCTGAACATGAAGTCATGAAACAAAACACTCAAGATGCCGCTTAAAGTAGAACACCAACACCGCCCCCATGTGGCCATTATGTGGCAGTGCATTACCTATTTTAGGGAACACGTCCCTTCTGTGTTAGAGATAATAATATTAATATTAATATTAATATTGACAATAATAATAATCTAACTTTTATTTCACTTCATGCATCCGAATTGTTGAATCACACTGCAAAACAATGAATTCAATGGATTGTTTTTACAGTCGAGCAATTTTCCATTAGGACACATTTTGAAATCATATCAGACTGAATCCGACTGAATGAAAAGACTGAACCCGTTTATTTCATTTAATTCTCTTCATGTTTCAGCCACTGCCATCTTCGTAGTCCAAACTCTGTTGTAGTCCTCTTTTTGGCTCCACCCAATATGCAGTCCCATAAAAGGTCAGCAGGTGGCGCTATATTATAAATAAACGATTTTGCTCTATGCTGTTGCTGCTACCAGTACTCATCATCTGTAGACAATGATGATAATGAAAATAAAACCTATACAATGTGAAATAACATTATATATATATGATAATATTTTATAATATAAACTGTATATATATAAAATATATTTCTTTGGCTTAGAAGATACAAATATTAGTTTTTTCAGTGCATTCCCTTGTAGTGTGAAATAGTTTTTATTTCTTCCCCATTCCTGTAAAGCAGGTGAATTAGCAGTTAGCAATCAGTCCCGTTCCCAGATTGAACAAACATTTACAGGACTGTGAAGCATCTGCTAAGTGTAGAAAGGTGCAATCACATGACCAGTCTGAAGATCACTTATCACTAAGATCACTAACTATATTGGGATATTGTCTTCTCATAGCAAGTGGTGCCATAAATCCAGGGGTGTAAAAAGTAGAAGTAGAAAGTAAAAGTACGGTCGATGTTTTTCCTCCACCCATCCCATATACCAGGTGATTCTAATTAGCACAACTCTGCATCTTGGTAAAAGCAGGTTGGAGCAAATACGTGGTTAGGCTTTCTACTTTCTGAAGCTTTACTTTCTACTTTTTACCACCCCTGCAAATCTACTCATGGAATAGGAGAATAGGAGCTGAGGGTGAAATAAAGCCCCAGGAGTGTAGCTACCTCCAACAGTAACCCCTGAGCCGTTCCCCTCAGGGACAATAAAGAGCCATCTAATCTAATCTAATGTTTTAGGTGTGTGGGTCCAAGGCTCTAGATGGCATCAGCACATTGTCTCCATTTGACAGTTGCTGTTAATTGTAGATAATGCCAAGTCCTGCTTCATTTGTTTATGGCTGAAGCCTGGGGCAGTGGTGGCCAAGGTGGGAAAATCTGGCTTGTGACCACTAGGACGCTGGTTTGAATCTTGGGGGGGTGTGACTGTAAGAGGAAAGAGCTGAAGAAGAGCAAATGTTCCCAATCAGACACCCCTGTGTAATTTAATGTTTAAAAAAGTTCAACTTTAATCTGTAAAGCCCCAGTCAGGGGTTTGTATATGAAGAATGGAAATATACACATACTGTATTTTCAAAGGTTTTGAAATAAGAAATCAGCTTTCTGTATTTCTTTCAATCTGACATCACATTTTTTTAATTCAATAGTTTTGCCAAAAATGAAAATTAAACCACTTTTTGCTTCAAACTTCAAAATACATATAAAACTGGTCAGATGTCATGAACAGCCAATTCATGCAAAGCGGCTGCCAGTCGATCTGGAAATGACAAGAATATATTTGTGATCTAATGATTTGATGGGCTATTCGTTGGATACGGTGTTAAAACTTTTGTGCTTATTGATCATTAACATCCTGCCTGCAGTGTCCCAGTGTTTCCAATCAATTGGACCTTACAAGTCTCGAAAATCCATTAAAATCACCACATGTGAGGAAAACCCCATGCAGGGTTGCTACTTCTTTCTAAATGTTTGCTCCATTATGCCTTAAATCTGAAGCAGATGAAGAAAAGGATTTTGATTTATTGTGGGGAAAAAGAAGTATACACCCACATCCATGATTATACCCACACACATGCATGTCTGGACCCAGACGACAACACATGAAAACATTAACAACACTGTCTTTCCATGTCTGCACACTTTCAGAGTCACTGAGCAGGTTGCTTTAGAAGTTGCCATGTTGAGTTCTGTGGCAGTTGAGGCAGTAGGTAAACCACTTAGGGGAAGTGGGTGTACTGTGATCCTGCTATGCAATATATTAAGAGATGTATTTCTGTGGTAACTAACCAGAGAGATGAGTATACTGCTCTTCAAATCTCATTAACAGATCAAGACTCAGAGGTATTAACTCCAATGAATCCATTATTAATAAAGAGGTAATCAGTTTAAGGTCGATGACACCCATGATTAAGTATGATGATAAACTTATCAACATTTAATAAACGTAGCCGTGATACTCGTTGAACTGATTAACTTTTAATCACTGACCTTATCAATGGATAATAGCAGTCTGATCCCTTCGAGACGACAGATGGGCAGCTCAACTGCTGCCAACTGCTTGTTCATGCAATATTTAGGTTGCACATAATATGCATGCATACATGCGCACGCACGCACACACACACACACACACACCTGTCACTCACATTAGCATGGTCATGGTTAGTATATCCAAACAAAAGAGTAGTGTAGGTTTCATTACAGTTGTGGGAGGGGCACACTGGATCCCACTGACATACTGGGGGCATAGAGGAGAATGCAGCTCCACTTCCCCTCAGTTCATCAGCAACAATGAAACAACAGATACTCATTTACTAAAATGTACTTCATTAAAAGTGTGCAGGCTGAGTGAGAAAAATGACTGGTCAGTGTGAAAAACATTGAGGCATTGCTAAACTGATCTGAAGGGCAAACAATCAAAATGTGAAACATGGCAGTTTAATTTGTTGCTTTAAAGACATTAAAAGGATTCAACCAAGAGGGGGGGGGGGGGGGGGGGGGGGCTCCATGTTCTTGTGATCAAAGCCAATCAAAATGTGCTTCAGCCAAAGCCAAGTCAGAATACAGTACCAGCCTCTGAGGCAGAAGTGATTGATCACTACATAGAAGCCTATCATGTTAGAGTGACAGAGACCACAACAACAAAACTATGGGATATGATGTTGGTCAGTTCGTCCCTCAGAGTTGGACCCCTCACCCTTCCTCCACTGGCAGATGAAGGTCTTCCATGGAAAGGTTTCTAACGGCCTCATGCATTCACACACAAATCGTCATCATGGTCCTCATTTAGGAGTGAGGAAGCCACAGACGTCTCCCAGAGCAGGTCGTTAACACAGACCCACACCTTGTAACCTGAAGACAAACATATATATCTTTAAAGAGAAATCCACCAGAATGATCAATGGATATTATTATTAACAATCTTATCTTATATTAACATTATAGAAGATGTAATCATTTGTTTTTGAAATATCAGGTGATGTTTTTGCCACTAAACAGATATGTAGTGTTTTAGAATGGGAATCCTCTTGACATATTATCTAAATTTCAATTTTTCAGTTAATTTTTATTTTATTTCACATCTATTTGCTGCACTGTTTCCACTGGTTATATTTCAGCTCATTTCTGCACATTCTCTATGTAATTGTTGAAATTGATGGCAGCATACAGTTACACAGCCCACAACTGTACTTTTATTGTCTTATTGTTGTCTTAATATTCTTTTTGCCTTGTTAAATCCTTTTGTTGCGGCAATGATCTAATTTCCCCAAGTTTCATTTGATCATCTTATCGAACCGATCTTAACTTATTCCTGTATACCACATTTCTAACTTGGTGTTGTTTAAAGTCAGATTCCTTGTCTGTGTAAAACTACTTGGCCAATGAAAGTGATTCTGATTCCTTAATTGACGACCAGTCAGAAATAACATAATCATTGCAAGTCATCCTGGAGTAAATGTCTCTTTTCTTAGTATTGTTGGTCCTCCTGACTCCCGCTCTGCCTCTCCTTCTACCCCCATCTTCACCCCCCCATATTGTATTAAAACACACCAGGACCCTATACCCTCTGTTTGCTGGGACTCTGTCAAAACCTGTTGGCTTTGCCTTGTTTTCTTTAAACCTCCTCCTTCCTTTATCTCCCCTCCAAGCTCCTTTTTTGTCCCCGTCTTTTGTCTATCTTTCCCTCCAGAATTTGTGGCTAGAGACACGAGCGTTTTCCCCCTGTGTTGTAGTCCATCTGCCGGCTGGGCCTCCTCCAGGAGCAGATGTTTACTCCTTCCTCGACCTGAATCAGGGGGGCCTCATCTTGAGGATGGTTGACCGGTCGGGGGTTGACCTCTACCACCCTCTTTGGAGAGTTTGCATTGGCATAAGTAGAGACAAGGCCGAGGAACAATAGTATGGATGAACTGAGGAGGCTGTGGGGGTAAGCGGCGGCTGACTGTCTCCAAGCATCCATTTATAATGCTCTCCTCTGTCATACTTCATTTTGTTGAGGAGGACCTTGATACAGTTTCATCATAACCCTATAGTGCTTGTTCCCCTTCAATATTAGTATGAAGAATTCCTAATGCTCTCTTAACTGAAAAGGCTGTTGGAGACAAACTAGAAATGCTGTGAAAAGGAATTTCTTCCAATAAGCATTCAACACACTGGGGCAGTACGTGTGTTTCATTCACATATCCAGTGTCATTCCAAGATGTTTTCCACTGTGTTCCATAGCACCACAGCAAACTCAACCTACAACTACACATGTAAACCAGGCAGGGCAGAAGGTGGACCTGCCCTGTGAAGCCATCGATGGGGGTCGGAGACATGATGCCTGCAGGCTGAACACTGTTTGAAATGGTAGGCTTTGTTTATCTTCCTGTTTTGTGAACACTGGAGCACAACAGACTCGTTTTGGGTTACGATGGGCTGAGAAGTGTTGAGAAGTGCTGAGAAGTGTTGAGAAGTGCTGAGAAGTGCTGAGAAGTGCTGAGCCCCAAATCCAAACCACTTTTATGTGAGCCAGGGTGGGAAGTAAACACTAGCCCCCAGCCAACAGCTGGTCCTTCTGACTGTGGCTGGCCACTTCTCTATTCTCACAGAGAAGTTGGCAGATTCCCTATTCTATTCTAAAAAATAACATTTAGCTAGGAAATTTGTGAAACTGACTGATGAACTTTGGAATCCATCAAGCTGTTGTTGGACTCGATAGATGAAAAAAGTGATTTTCTTCCTGTGGGAGGAACGAGGCCAAAAGTAGCTTAGAGCGTTATTACATGCCACAGAGGAATGAAGCTCTGAGACATTTTTTAGGTGCAGCCTGTAATGCTAATGAATAAGAAGTATGGTGCACGTGACCGTCTGGGTGCTCTGGACCGGTTGTAGCTGCTGCTGAATGAATCCTGTGCTAATGATCTGTTTTGAGCACGTGACAGTGTTAATGCTGCTGCAGCAGCACGTTCCCAGATGAGACAAGTGCAAATGCCGTTCCCCTTTGTTTGACATCTTACCCTGCAGAGATCTCAGCTAACTCTGAAAGAATGTCATCAGTCTGGGTTTCAGTTAGTTAGTTTTCGTGCCTCGTTATGGTCTAGATGCTGCTTCAGACGCTTTTACACTCCGCCAAGGAAAAAGGATTTAGGGGAAACACTGAATTCTTGTTGTTTTGGCATGAAAATGGTCAAACTTAAACATATGAAATATTTGCACAAAATAACAGCTACTGACTAGCTGTGTAAAAGCAGTATGGGGGAAGTGAACGAGACACGCTCTCACGCCAAGGTGACCTTGAGCAAGGAGCTTTAGCCCTTCAAGGCTGAGGCTGTGCTGGGCAACTCCTAGGCGGGAGTGTGTGAATGTACCCTCCCCTCCAGCTACACCCCCACATCACTATTGTAAGTAAGAATGAGTAAACAACAATGAGCCTTGCCTTCTCCTTTAGACAGGCAGATAGGTAGCTGAGCCCAATTACAGGTCTCAGTACGACAAAGAGCCTGCAGACATCCATTGATCATTTCAGCTTGAGTGAGTCACTGACTGGCTCGATGTTATTGGCCATAGGTGGAGCAGCAGATCCTCACTATTGCTCCCTTGTTATCTGTGTGTGTGTGTGTGTGTGTGTGTGTGTGTGTGTATGCATGCTTGTGTAAAAAGGGTATTGGTGGTCAGCGGGGGGCATGTAGGTTTGGCGGGAACAGAAGGTGTGGGGAGGTTTTATTCAGGGCGACTCACCGTCTCGGTCCCCTTTTGTCTCTTCTTTTCAGAGGTGGGGCGGGGAGCCGAGATATCACAGGCCTCTGCTTGGGCCTCAACAGGGAAGTTCATTAAACCCCATTTGAATTCAAGGTGCTAATCACAGGGATACTTCACTGAACAAAGACTATTCTAGTGCACATTATTTCACAATGCAGAGACCACTACACCCCCTGTTCATAACTGGAAATGTGATCAAGTGTAATGTTTACCATTGGGGATAAAAGCTTACTCTTAAAATGGAACCAGAGAGAAATCCCTGCTGAGAGAGTCCAGTTGAGATACTGAAATCAAACCATACACTAAAATTCAGAATTACACCTGGCTTGCCCATTCAGATGATCAGAGCGATCACGACTGCATGGACATTAACACACAGAGAAAACCCTCTGGAAGTATTTCAAATACGAATAGCTTGAGGAAAACCTGAGAGTGGTAAACACAAACCTCAGCAGGACTCCCACACTGAGGTGTTGTTATTGGTCTGGTTTTGTCAGTTGAACAGTCTTAGCCGTCTGGTTGAACTAGTTACTGGAACGTGTAGGTCAGCAGTGTTGAAATATTTGCCTTTACAAACATGAACGCTGCTGCACACTGGTAGAGTAAGTTCACTAGTTAGTCTTTAACTGGCAAAATGGAGTCATGGTAAGATGGAGTCTGTAGGTTACAGTGGAGTATGAGACCTACAGCCAGACAGCCAAGATTCAAGATTCAAGATTCAAGACGTTTATTTGTCACATACACACACAGGGTGTGCAGTGAAATGAAAAAGTGTCAGTGCTCAACAGAAATGTGCAAAGGGCAACAAGTTCACTGTTTACAATAAAAAACCAACACAATATATACAGTATTACAGTAAGAGCTCTATATGAAAAACAACACAATATTTACAGTAAGATCACTTAAAAATAGAATAGAGATATGAGAAATTGTTTGTATGTATATAATATAAATTATGTGTAGTCGTTACCATAGTGTGTGTGTGTGTGTGTGTGTGTGTGTGTGTGTGTGTGTGTGTGTGTGCGTGCGTGTATAAGAGGGGGCAGTGTGTGGGTCTTGGTGGGGCCCTGGTGAGGTCAGAGTTCACAGTCCTGACGGCCTGAGGAAAGAAACTCTGTCTCAGTCTCAGTTTTGGCAGCGTGACTACGGAGGCACTCGCCTGACCGCAGCAGCTGAAACAGCCTGAACCTAATCAGAGTCAAAGCGAATTAGATTTCTTAAACTGCTCACGATGACAGACCTAAGATAAGAGGATGGACCTAAGACTGCTTCTGCTTATTTCACAAATGTTGTGAAATTGCTTCCAAATCCAAGCAGTCCATAATGTTGCTTCCTCTTAAAACCATCTGATGCTTCCAGTCAGGGTGTCACTGTCTGAGGAGCCATTTTGCTTTTGTTTCACTTCCCTTCTAGAAGAAAAAAACACTGAGAACATATTTTCACTGTATTTGTAATTTAATCCACACAGTTACACTTCATTTTTTTTGCTTTTATTACATATATGAAGTAGAGAAAGAGAGAGAGAGTACAGACAGAGGGAGGGAGGAAGTGGGATAGAGAAGAGACTTGAGACTTTTGACGATGAAACATCTCAACAAGAAAAAGGAAAACTAAAAACATTTTAAAAACTCACCAATTCCCACACTCACACACGCACATGTACATAAAACACACACACACACACACACACACACACACACACACACACACACACACACACACACACACACATACACATACACCAGCAGTAAGCAGCAACAACAAGAAAGCCAAATGTAGCAAAAATCTACAGAGCCGGCAAGCCCTAACAACAACAACAACAACAACAACAACAACAACTGACATTTAAAGGCAGTGTGACCGTGTTCTTGCATTCCACAGCTTCCAAATATCTATAAATGCAACCTAATTTCTGAGAAGAGAGACAGAAAGGAAGGGTTGCCTTATTTCACCCCATTACAGTGGGTAAAACTGAGTCATTTTGTGGGGGAGGCAGTTGAGTATGGTTGCCATGACACACACAGACAGCAGGGTTGCAATTTGCTTTACAAGGGAGACCTTGCAAGGAAACAGTGGTTTATCTGCACGATTTAAAGTCACATATTTTGTCTTGTCTGCAGGCCAGCTTGACATTAGACTACTAATGCTGTATCTTGCCTTGTGCAGAGAGGCTTGGATTTCTGCTCTGGATGCCTATACATGTTGTTCTCTAAGCCACTGTGTAACTTATTCAATAATATGTGTTTCTCTAGCATGTGTGAATCAGTATGTCATCACAAAGACACTCAGTTTTACAGATGAGTGAATAAGTGAATGAATAACAAAAAGTCTCTCTCTTTTTGGACTTATTTAGGCTTCTGAGTACTAGGACATTTTACTATTTGAAACAAACTGTGATGGAGTATGCCTATATGTTTATCTGTAAAATGAAAAAAGAAAATGTTTTAATGCACTAAATGCTGCAAATGCACTAAATGCTGCAGTCCAGGGTTCAGAAACTGAGAACAAAGATACTGAGAAAAATGAAAAATTTTAAAGGATTGTGTCATATCCTCCTCGTCCTCCCTCATCCGGCGAAAGGACAAGAGAAGAAGGCTGATTGGACGGCTGGGTGTCACAACCGCGCCAATTGGCCCAAAGATTGCCGCTCGTGAGCTTTTATTTTGAACATAAATACGAGCTGCTGCATTCTCTTTCTCAGAAACCAGGGGCTGTCAGAGAGGGAGTACGCTGTGCTGCAGCTCTCTGACAGAACAAACAAATATGTCGCATTAGTAAATTAGCAAGACAGAATATAGATTTTAGTCAACACGGAGTCACCAAGTAACTTATTGCCGATGTTTCGGATCGTATTTATTGCTGAAATGTATTAGAAACTTTGTTGCTGGCTAACTGCTTAGCTTCCGGGTTAGCTTGAGGTTTGGACCGCTCTTGCTACGACCAGAAAATTTGCACCTCCGAACCGAATTTCAAATTACACCTACCACTACGCAATACGGGCTGCGGGATTTATCCAAACCAGGCAGTAAAAATGGAATCTGATCAGGTTTTTGGCAACACCAGTCCTGTCAACACTCGTTTGATCAGCAGGCCGGACGGAATCCCCGGGCTTGCCTCGCTGTCGCTGCCCGAGCTCGGCACAAAGAACTCGCATTGCATCAAGAACCTTTTCTCCCCTGGACCCGCGACTGTGCTGTCTCCTGTCACCAATTTGGCTCTTAACCTGAACAACCTAGCTGTACTCGGAGGGTAATATAATAGTTTTATATTTTTCTTTTCTGATTCCTGTCTAAACTAGCCTGCCGTTTTTTTGTGGACAAATTGACTGGTTTGGGATGCATTTTCTGTTTTAGCATTCACCTCTAATTTGTCTGCTTGTCTCTTTCACAGCCAATGTGATACACCGAAAAGGAAAAAACAAGTTCCCCTACTGAAGATTCCCTCCTTTGCCTCTGATGTCTCATCTGATGCTGGTGAGCCCCGCTAAATGAATGACCTATTGTCTCTGCAAATTGATGTCAATAGGAGATGTAGGTCCTGCCAGAGGCCTGCCATCCACATTTACTCCCATTGTACTTGATTTCACAGTTGATGTGGTCATGAGAATACAATAGTAGAGTATTGTGCCGGGGCATTTGGAAACCTATGTTACCTATGGCCACAGTGGAATACAACACTCACCTATCACTACTTTACAAGCTAAATTGATCCATATGGGGGAAATGCCCCCCCCACATAAAGGATGATACTGCACAACTTTACCAACCACAGTTGAAATCCACCAGCATTTGACTGGCAGTTTGTGCTAAATTTCCCACCACTTGGTGGAAATATTGATCTATAATCTCTTTTATTCAGGCCTAGGCATGGATTCCCCAAGCCCCATGGATGTCGTCGATATGGAGGACACGTAAGTAGCACTGTCCTCCTCTTGTCTGTTCCAATCCATCAGCCTGTGAGATGTGCCCCTCTGCTACCCCCACCCCCCCCCCCCACGCTTGGGTTCAGCTGAGCCAAGCACCATTCTCATCTGCTGGATATGGATTATTGTGTCTGCCGTTGGCCTTAGAATGACTGCTTCACTCATTTTCACTAAGCAGATTAGTAATGAGGTATATAAGATGAACTTTCTTTGTATTTTTGCGTTATTGCATGTCACATGCTGGACCTTTTTAAAGAATAGTGTTATGTGATCAGTTTATTTTTGACCAATTCTTTTAATGGGGTAGTTTCATTAGCATGTACAAGGTAAATTACTACTTATTGTACCAAAAGAAAATTGTCTCGCAAGGCCAGCACAGCTAGTGTACATCATTTACAGTGGCCAACACAGCTCACATGATCATTCAATCACTTCCACAGACGATGGGCACGAGGACAAGTTTCTTCTTCTCTAGAGTCTTAGCCTCATTGTTATCTTGACCAGTGTGTCAGCAGATCTACACTGCCTAATCTTGGGTGGCCATTTTACTTATCAGTTGGGTGAGTCTCTGCAGACATCTGCCAACGTCTGTCTGAGTTCCTTTGCAGCAGCAGCATTTGTCCTCGAGACTCATTCACCTCCCTTACAGCTGTTTGGTTGCTAAGAGTTCTCCAGGATGGGGGAGGACGTGCCCTGCGCTTGGGTTTGATAGCCTACCCCCTCTGGTTTTTGGCACACTCTTCCTATGCACTGTTATGTCAATGGGGAACGGGGGGGGGGGCTGGAGCTCTTTCTATGTCAGAGCTATTGAAATGGGGGGGTACCCCCCCCTACGCTTTACCAAAGAAAAACTGCCCCCCCCTCCTCCGGTCTCCACTGAATGAGACACACTCCCTCCTCAGCAAACAAAGGGCTCTTGCAGAAAACGGGGTTGGCGGCGTTGGTTCCAGCAGGCATATGGTAGATTAGCTGATCTCTGCATCCCCTCTCCTCCCCCCCTCCCCCCACGCTGCTCACTCTTAAAGTTGTTTAGCATACAGGTGGGCATCGCTCCAGTGTGAGGACCACCTCTTGCCTTAATACATGCACTCCACTTCCCCTCGCCCAACCGTTCCTTTCGCTCTCAATAGACCTCCAGGTTCTTTGTCTCGGTAGTTTATGGGTGTGCAACGTATGGACCCTGTGCAGACTGGCGCTGACGGCCTCCCGGCCTCTTGGCTCAGCAAAGACACTTTTTATTGGGAAGACATTTGGCTCTACTGATTTTGTATGAATCATGTTGAATTCTGTGGTATATTTCAACCCCTTTCCACTATTTTTTACTAACGACTGGTCTCTTCTCTTTGACAGTTTTGAAAAGGCCATCCAACAGTCTAGCAGAGTCAACGAGTAAGTCGCTATCTACTATTCCATTACAGCCAATAACCTAACAATCATTAACGGATGGCCGGTGGTTATCGCCTCCTTATTTAAACTGTATTGCTCTCCTGGGGGGGTAATTTACTCCTCAAAGTGATTGAGCCTGTCCACCTATTGATTGTTGTTTGCTGACCAGATTTCCTCTCCAATTACAGCAAGATGCCAATTCGAAGAATCAACTCACTACCAGTAAGTTGATTTGTCACGTCTATGTTGTTTACAGCATTTTATTTCTTGTGTAGCTTAAATCAAAGGAATTATTGCTTAACATTTAAGTCTGGCCAAATTTTTAATAGTATCAACCTAGACTTCATTAGGCTCGCAAACGCCTTCAGAACACTGGAAATCTCATCTCAGTTGAAATAAAAATCATAAAACACAGAAGGAGTAGGAAAGAAAACCCTAACGGCTTTACAAGCCTTAAAATGAAGGGAATAAAATCTAGTCTAATATGTGCAAGTTGGTTTAACTAGATTTTGTCTCGAAGCGAATTAATTGGGTCCCGACATCTTCTAATGCGACCCGACCACCAGCTTGTCGTGGTCCAGCCTCCCTGACTGGCTCCTTGTTCCCCTGCAGCTCCAGCTCCTGGGCCACAGCCCGGCTCTGAAGGGGCAGGAGACCGATTCTCACCGCTATGGAATATTTGGACAACGACCTTCCCTGGGAACCGCCTCCGAACGTGACGACAAGGAGAACATCGCAGAGGTCAGTAGTGGAATTGGTGAAATAAATCAAAATGTATTTATTTCTCGAGAATGTGATTGGCATTGAACTGGAATGAATGGAACAGTTTCATTTGAATTTGTTTGAGTGGATAATTGTCTGGTCTACTAAACAGAGCTGCCATAGAACTTGGTACAATGCATGAGCTCCAGAAAGCTGATGTGTTGCCATGGCAACGGCAACATTTGAGTAGCAGTTGTAATTGGAAATCCGTCTTCGAGTTTTAATGCTTTCACACGCCATGTGAATATTGAAACACTGGCAGCCAGTATCTGGTGTTCACCAGGACATTAACCACCAGACAGGATGGGATATTCTCTCTACTCCTTCTGATGCTATGGTACAGATGATGACTGCCTGCAGACGTAATGCGTAACAGCAGGGCAACAGATTGGTGGCCTTAGTTTTGCCTGAGGGTATTTTTTATTTTGGAGTGCTAACTGAGAATTTCCTTCATTAGCATAAAAAGTGCAACTTGAAGCACTGTGACTTGCTTCCTGGTAAGTGTAGCGCTTCCATTCACGGTTTCTCTTCTGTCTGCAGGAGGGCTTTGAATTCAAGAAGCCGGCCAAGCCGGTGTCGCGGTCCCGCGTACGCTCCTTCAACAGCAGAGAGGCCAAGGAAGCCTTCGCCCGCCGCCCCAACTCGGCACCAGCCCTCATGGTATGAACCTGCCTTTTAGAGAGGATGAGAAGCACCTTTTCACAAAGTACAGGACTTCTTAGTGGCATTGCTGGAGAGATTTATCAACATTTTATGAAATAAGACCATATGCAGACACGCATGGCACCAGGAACAGCTGGACCTTGCAGACGCCAATAGCTTTTATACGCATCACGCCTCAAATATATTGTCAGATTGTGAAGTGCCACAGTGGCTAGTGATTGGTCAGTAGAAATGCCCGTTACAGCCGAATTTTAAAGGTTGCAGTACAGGGGGCAACAATCTGGGCAATGACAGCCAACAATGCCCAAGGAGTTAATTGTGGCATTGATTGGTGTTTCCTGTTGCCCAGAAACACTTGACTAGTTTTTTGACCCCATATCTCACTAGTCCCTGTAGCAGCAGCCCAGATATTGCATTGTGCCGTAACCGGCTCCTAACAGCATCCCACTTTGTGCTGAAAGCTGTGAACCGTTTCCAGAGGGTGTTTTGGTTCGAGTCCAACCCTCTCCGTTTGTCCCCGACCAGCTCTCCCCGCCCCTTTCCCAGCGGCTGGACTTCTGCGACGACAATAGCCCCATGTTTCTGAGACGCTCCTCCCTCACCTGCTCTCTGAACGACGACGATGACGACGGCTTCCTGGACGTACTGGATGACAACATGGAGGTGAGTCCCCGCCACGCCGTCTTATATCTCCATGGGTTTATGATATTATCTGTCTTAATGGCCGGCTCATTAAAAATGACAAGTTGCAAACAATTGAATCCTGGAAAAATGTCATTCTGGATTTCTAGAACCATACACGTCTGGATCGTTGTCATGTATTTTGTCTACTTGGGTCACAAAATGCGTTCGCTGAGTATTTGTCTGACAACACTCAACCTCTTCCCCTCCAGAACGACTCTGGGATGCCTATGGGAATGGCCAGCCTGCTCACCGCCCCGCTGGTGGCCGACAATACAGGAGAAGACTCTGTAAGTTTGATGTTTTTTATTTTACGTTTACAGGAATGAAACTTCAGTAGCATGATCCATGATAGAACCTGTAGATGCCCATCCCTGGGTTTCAAGTTGCACATGTGCTCCTTTTTTCAGTTTTGATTTATATTTTCTGCAAGCCTCTTCACTGTTGTGCTGATAAACCAGACATTTTAGATAGCGTTCAAGTCGTTTATTCAGACTTGTACACGGTCCAAAATAAAACGCGCCAAGAACCAAATGCTGATAAAGTTTGTCTTTGGCAGATAAGTCAATGTCCCCTGACTCCAGTAGTCTCCTTCATCCCAAATCTCTGCAGAACAGACCTTGAAAAATGAGGCTTCTTGTTACTGGTTTCTTCTTGTTTCCTGCTGCCTTTGTGTGCACTTCAAATATTTTTCTTATTCTAAGAAGTGCCTTGGATATGAGCATCGATTAAATGGCTAAAATGTCAATGTAGTAATTTTCTCTCCTTCATCCTCAGCCTGTGATTCGCTGCCGGCCGCGGGGCCTCTTCCGCTCCCCCTCCATGCCCAGTCCGGTGGCCCGCCTGCCGGTCAAGCGTCCCGACTGCCCCAGGGACGACAACACTCCCATCAGGGTGAAGAGACGCCGCAGCCTGGCCGGGACGCAAGTCATCACCCCAGAGCAAGAGGCCGAATCCCCTCGGATGGTCAGTACGACTTGCTGAATTACGAGTCAGACTAGCTAGGATGTAACTGGCTCTGCCCTCCTCACGAAGAAACTCAACCCCTCCCTGTTTCCTTAGATTGCCTCTTTCTCAAGTCTCTTCCCTCTCATACAGGTTTGTTCTCTGGTCCAGAGGTCCAAGTCCTTCTGTCAGACAGACATTGAGAAGGTGCTGGACGGTGACGATGGTGCCAAGGAGCTGATAGGCGATTTCTCCAAGGTAAGAAAGACGGTTAAAGAATCCTCTTCCATTTATAACTTGTATCATTTGAATTTCTTTGCTAACTCCTGTTTGTTGCTTAGCCTTTCGTGCTAACCACAGTGGAGGGGAAACACCAGGACCTCAAGTACATCACCTCAGAGACGGTGAGTAGAGGCTCTCCTCATGTCTTGATATATCAAAATACTGACTCATTACAACAAACGTTTGTATTAGCACCATGACTTGATTGCTGTATTTCTAAAAATGTGACATTAAAGTGTGTTCTCTGTGGTCCTCAGATGGTGGCAGCTCTGAAGGGCCAGTTTAGCGATCTAGTGGAGCGCATCATCGTAATCGACTGTCGCTATCCCTATGAGTTTGAGGGAGGACACATCCTGGTGAGTTCTGCCTTTTATACTAGTGAGGTAGAAACATCTGCTTGGCAGGGTGGAAAGACCAACTCGGTCCGTGTATATGAGGTCCAGTCTGTTGACCAATTCCAGCATATTGATGGTGAAGCGTTTGTCCTCAGGGAGCCCTGAACCTGCACCAGGAGGAGCAGGTGGAGAACTTCCTCCTCAAGACGCCCATCACCTCGTCCTCCCCGGCCAAACGCATCCTCATCATCTTCCACTGCGAGTTTTCCTCGGAGCGCGGCCCTCGCATGTGCCGCTTCGTCAGGGAGCGCGACCGCGCCACCAACATCGACATGTACCCCAAACTCGACTACCCAGAGCTGTACATCCTCAAGGGAGGATACAAGGAGTTCTTCCCTTATTTCCAGGTTGGTGCATCAAACTGGAACTTTTGGCCTTAAGTCACCTACGATCCTTTTTAAAATATAAAGGTATCTAAGTGTCCATATCAGTCCTCCCGGGTATTGTAGCTATTTCATCTTTGATCAAAACTCTTGATGTGCCTTCAGTAGTCTGACTCTTGTTCTTCCTCCCTGCCCAGTCTCAATGTGAACCCCAGTCCTACCGGCCGATGCACCACGAGGACTTCAAGGAGGACCTGAGGAAGTGCCGTCTGAGGAGTCGTACCTGGGCCGGGGAGCGCAGCAAGAGAGACCTGTACAGCCGCCTGAAGAAGCTATGAGCGCCCCGCCCACGCTGCCACTAAACCACACTGCCACAGAGCCGACGCCTCACACCCACGGGGGAAGTGTCTTGTTGGATTGTGCCGAGAGCCGGCGGTTTTGGAAAGGCTCCAAGTTTCATAACTAACAACATTTAGATATTTATGCAAGTAAGAGGGAACGACATGCGAGTCCTTCCCTGAAGCTGAGGTGTCCTGAGCAGTGAACCCATCTCATTAAGGTGATGTGAAACAATGTGATGATTTCAAAACCACTTGGACCTACTGGCTGCGTTTTTTACTTTTTATTTTTTTTAATCATTATGTCGCAGCTCAGGTCACTGCCAGATTGCAATAATACGCCTCTTAACCAACCAACACTGCCAGTCTGAAGTTTGTCAGTCTCCTGGACAAATTTCCTCCATTTTATTTCTTTAAAGTTTTCCAGTTTGTTGTGTTCCACCTTATTTAAGCACTTAATTTAAATACCTTGGAGGTCAGGTGCTTGTTTTTTTATTTTAATACTTTTTATATTTGGTTTTTATATGAATTGTGTTGAACCCCGATGTTTAGACGTTGTGATTTGTTAAAGCCTTTCCCTGCCGCTACACTTCCCAAGATGAAAATGCCACTAAGATTGGATATTTTAAAGACGACTTAAAAATAATTGTATATGATTGATACAGAGCTATTTTTTTTTCCTGCCTGGTCAGTTGCAATATTTTATCATTTTTGTCTTCATCAGAAAGATGCCAAAGCAAACTACCTGTTAACTTTGCAGTGAGATTTGTCAAATGCTGCAGGTCGGCAAGTGTGAGAGGCTTCGATTAAGAACATTCAAGAACATTGTTTTGCTTTGAATCTCTTAGTTTCACCGAATGTCTTCCCCCTTTTGCAGAGCCGTGTTGGCAGTTAATAATGACTGGGATGGTTTGAGTTTTGGTCCAGGCTCACGGCGGAGCTGCTGAAATAAAGATCTGATGCGTGTTTAACTGCTCTAGTTTCTTTTTCCATCTCCTTTATCAGAAGCATTTCAGTGTTTTTGTGTTGTGGCTTTATTCTTGGGTTGCCGACAAAAAAAACAAACCCACAGCAGTTTCCACGTTGGGTGGTGTTGAGCTACACATTTACTGTTTGTCAGCTCTTCTGGTTGTCCTGCTGCCGACAGCACACTGAGCTGTTCCTGTTTTTCAAATCCTCCCGCTGCAGGCCGACCTCGGCTGGTTTGTCGGTTCCAGCACGTGCACTCTCATAACACCGCTCACGCTCACACACGTTCCTGTCTGCAGAGGGAGTGGCCATGTGGGGGAATGCATGGCAGCCAGCCACTCCTGACGTGTTCTGACAGGAGGTCAACAGTTGGTTGGAGGGAAACCAGCCACGTGCTGCACGTGAGCCATCTGGTCTAATGGAAGATTGTAAAGCTCCCTCCCCTCCCCCTGGCGCCTGACCAAAGTTTGAAATCCTGCAGAGTTTCCCAGTAGGCTTGTGGCTGTAGGAAGGGGTGGGAAGCTTTTGTTTGCATTCCACCATTGAGAGCTAAAGACTACAACTGTTTCTAGCTGAAACGTGTCTCCACTGAAGAGGCATAGAGTACCAGTCAAAGCTTCGACACACTTACTCAGCGAAGGGTTTTCTGTTTTTAGAATAATGTCATCAAAACTATGAAAAAACACAAGGAATTATGTAGCGCCCAAAAACAAGTTAAACAAATCAAAACTATCTACTTTAGATTCCTCAACTAGCCTCTCTGGCGTTAACCAGCAAATAAACTCCACAAATGAACTTTTAAAGGCAACAATCACTATGTGCCTTTTAAATGATTGTAGTTCAACATTTTCCACTTCTACATCTCAAGTTTTAAATGAAATCATTTGTTGGAGGTGCATTGCAAAACTTTTAAATTTTTGTTTTGAAAAGAAATTCCTACATGGGCATCAACTTCACTGTTTATATTTGTCTAAGAATCTAATTTCAACCATTTCAGCCTTTAGACTAAAACGTCTTTAAGATCATGAGGAACAGTCAGGTGTGTTCAAACGTTTGCCTGGTACTGTTCAGACGTTCTTGACCTCTGGGGAGGAATTGGGTGGCCGTCAACAGTAAAGAGTATTTACAAAGCAAGCCGTAAAAAAACCTTTGAGTTTGAACTAATTCACATGTTTCCACACTGATCTGGCTTCAGCTGTTGGAGAAGGACAGGAGGAAAAGGGAGAATAAAATCACATTATGTTCCTGTGATCTTTACATGTACTTGTGAATGGGACCGGTCCATTCATACGATACTGCAGCCTTTGTGTGAGCGTGACGGTTGACTGGCCGAGGTTTCCTAACACTTCCAGAGCCTTTGAGGACGAGCTTCCCCTTTGACGCTTGGTTTTACAATGTAGATGAGTCCCTCAACACGTCCTCAAAAAGGAACTAGACCAGGTTGGTACCAGACCCATCTGACCAAGAAGGTGCAGACGCTTGAAAATTTGCTGAAAAAATTGCCAGCACTCTCAGGCGGTCTCGGACTGTTTCCCTTTCCCCCACATGTCCTTGTCACCCAGAGAAAACCTGGTCGATACGTCCATGAGAAAACAATCCATTGCAACAGTTTACTGCCACATGGTGAAAGTGGTGTCACATCGTTTTCTCTGCACAGGAGGAAAGTCCTACCTGACGTCGGGTGTTTGGAGCAGTAAATGGAAAAGCTGTCATGAACAGGCTGGAGGTCGAATCGCCGCTTTGTTCTATCGATCGACAACAGAGTCCTTATATGGAAGTGTTGCGTTTTATTACTTTACATCGCAGCAAACAAAACTGTAAAGCAACGATGCATGGTAACTGATAGTGTTGGTTGTAATTGTTGCTTGTTTTCTATCCACATTCCTACATTAATATTGCCTTCAGAGTCTTTACTTATTAGAGGCCCGTCTGAGTGTGGGTGCTGTGTGGGGTACTGGTAGTATATCTATCTGTCTATCAAAGTGATTAGAGCAACAATACCGAGGCACCTCCTTGCACCAACACCCTCTCACATCACAGCCCCTCTGATGCAAATCCACCGCTTCACCCCGTTTCAGCCGCCAGTCTGCGCTGCTCGACACCCCACCCCACCCCGGGGTGTTGTGAGCTGCGGCTGGGTGGAGGCTGGGTGATCAAAGGCGTTCCCTCACACAAAACTCCGAAAGTCTCTGCTCGCTGCGACCTGTTGACACTGACAGTAAACCGACAAGCCTTTAAGACGAGGTCTAACACCAGGCATAACACCGTGGTATGGAGGGATGGGCTGAACTTCCTGTTTGCATGACCTTTGACCTGCTCGCATGTTATTCACACTGCTGCGCTCCTCTTTGAGTTGCTGGGCAGGAGCAGCAGGTTTTTTTCAACTCATATTCACGTCCAGTTGAGATTCTTGTGTTCGTGTTCACGTCCTTCGCTAACGTGATTACTGAGACAGTTTCCTTTCCTGCGAACACCCAGGCCTCTCTGTGATTGGTCCCTGTAACCGGCGGCGTCCACCACATCCTGTTGTTCTTACTCAGCTGGCTTCATCAGAGGAGCCGACAACATGAAACTCCTCAAGCCTCTCTTGTGGTGTTCTTCACATCCTCTGTTGTTACGCCCTTCTGAACTGAAAATAGAAGTTATGTATTAATAATCTAATCTCTGTACACACAGATAGCTGCATGCTGCGTATTCACACTTAAGTTTCATATTGACGACTAATCTTGGCTTCACTTTCACACTGAGGTTTCATATCAACAGTGTAATCCTGGCTAATCATTACCATCAGTGGCCCTTCACATCCACACCTTTTTTAAATGAAGTGTTCATTTTGGTCAGACGACCTTGTCTAATCATTGGCTGCTACAGTGATACAGTTTCATATTTTATATTTTCTTCCTTTAAAAAAAAGATGCATCCTTTTCAAACATCTGAGTCTAGCTTGGGACATTTGTGTTACTTCAACACAGCGTATGAGCGTAGCAACGTAGCAACATAGCATGAACATTCACTCAAGTTGCTGTTGCAACACCAGAGCTATCAGGGACAAGAAAACATAAATATTAACTGGACATAAATATCAGTTTTGTGTCAAAGATGAAATCCTGAAAACAACTTAAACATCACATTGTTGTGATTGTATATTTTAGTCTCAGCAGTCATGCAGGTTAGCAGCAGGGGAGCTGAAAGTTTACATAAGTAGAAGTAAAGATAGTGTAAACAACTAGTAAACAAGATAGTAAAACGTAGCTCATGTGTTACATATGATCTTTCCCAAAAGGACAAAGTTCAAACTGTTGAACATCTTTTACAACATAAAGTGGTTTAAGTATAATTTTTAATCAACACAATTTATTTTGTGATAGATTATAGTATCTCAGTAATCTGAGATAAAAAGGAAATGCCCATCCCCATTATTCAATACTAGCTAACCTACTATCTCTCTCTCTCTCTCTCTCTCTCTCTCTCTCTCTCTCTCTCTCTCTCTCTCTCTCTGTTGATAAAGCAACATAATATATCAGTCAGGTTATCATTAATAGTTTACTATTAATAATTGGACATAAATCAAAAAATATCAGCATTATCAGCAATAATTTCATTAAGTACACATTCAGTAACAATCAACTGTTCTCAATTCAACTGTTCCATTTAATGAATTATTTTCAAAAATTATTATTATATATTAAAAAACTATATTAAAAACTGTTTTTACATGTAGATGACAACATAAAAAAATGTGGTCAAATAATACTAATGATAATAAATGTTTGTGCAATCTTTACAGAACGGAGAAAAAAGGAGGGTAAAATCAATAATAGATAAAATAGGAAACACATAAAATAGGTTAAAAGAAATAGATTTAAAAAATATCTTTCAGTTTTAATAACACATTGGTTTAATTTTTTTATCAGTTCAAGAGTTAGTTCAAGGAAGTTGAACTAATCATAATCAGGAGTACATTTATAATAAGGAATGGGGGGAAAAAAACTATTTTAACTACACGAGCGCCCTCTCGTGATTTAAAACACATGCACATACACACAGACACGCAGAGACACAAGTCACCTGACCAACGCGGAAGTATCATCAGAATCCATGCAACGGAGCTAATAAGTGTCTGGTCTCTGTATCCGTCTACATATCTGCGCGTGGTCTTTCCCGCAGGAAACCATGGTGAAGTGTTTCCTGGTCCACACCGTCTGTCCGGTAAACGCTTTGGCTGCCGGGGAGAGTCGCGTGCTGTTCTCCCGTGTTTTTGGACCTGACGACGGTTTCCAGGACGGAGAGCTCAGCCCGGAGGAAAGACGACTCCTCCAGAAGGAGAAGCTGTCAGTGGTGGCGAGGTGAGTCGGTAGGGGTCTGTAGGGGTCTGTAGGGGTCTGTAAATAACCCCACTGGTAGGACTACTAGGCCTGGTAGGACTACTACTACTCTGTCTGGTAGTACTACTCTACTCTGTCTGGTAGTACTACTAGCTCTGGTAAAGGTTGTCTTCTACTTGTTTGACTTGTGAAAGCATAGAAGTGTCTGGTGAGTTCTTGAATCCAGCCGTCAGTGGGCTAGAATTGTCTGTAGGAAATTGATCTGGGGTCAGTTTTGCTAGATCTCTGTTAAGGTTCCACCTGAAGCTTCTTCAGACCTCGATATCATAATATCAATATATCACCGTCAAATGAATCATGATACGTTGGTCTATGAGACCACGGTGGAGATGACTGGCAGCCTCTGTCTCACACCGGTGGCGTTGTTGTTAGTGTTTCTCAAAGTCAGGACTACATTTCCCATAAACCCCGTTGCCTCCTGTTGTAAAGACATGCTACTTATGCCCCTTACACCATACTAAATACGACATGTTGCACCTTTAATTACCGAAGGTAGGAAAGGGGGGCGGGGACGCCGACCTCTGGAGTCCTTAAGGGCAACTTCCTGGCAGGAAGCTGACGTTTTCATCCACTGGCCAAAATGTCTAGCAGCCAAATATGATTTATAGAACAGGAAGGAACCCACCAGCCAGAACTCCCTCTGGCCGGTGTTTGGTGCCAAGGTGCCCCTCTGATCCTCTTCCCTCCTCCCCCGTCCCCCAGGCAGGTCCGGAGTGCGGTCGCCCTGGCCCGGGAGGCCTCGGGGGGGGTGTTGGTGGAGACGGTGCCGGGGGAGGAGGTGGTGGCCCTGCAGGAGGCCGACGGCGGCGTCCTGCGGCTGAGAGCCGGAGACCCCTTCACCGAGGAGGGCAGCGCGCTGTGGCTGGGCGTGCAGAGCCTGGGCTTCACGCTGGTGTGCGAGCCCCACGAGAACCTGCTGCTGGCGGAGGGAACCCTGCGCACCCTGACCCGGGACTGCCTGGAGCACCTGCACATGCTGGGGCCGGGGAGCGAGGTGATCACACGCCCACGCACACACGTCTACATAGTGGAGCGTGGCCTTCGCTGCATGCTTCCAGCAGCGGAGGCTCACCAAGAAAGAACATTTCCACTAATGCCAAAGATATTAACAGATTCCTCACTAAATGACATATTAACGTTTAGAACTGGCACCTGACAAACCTGCACTACGCCCCAAATAGAGTTTACCAACCTCAGTGCTCAGAAATCCTCTAATGTGACAGTCAGTGAACTACACACAACAAGCTGATGTTTATCAACCAGCTGGTCTGTGATGCTTCACACCAAAGAGACGAGGCAGGGAAGATCTGGCGTTGGTGAGTCCAGCTTTCTCTGGGCGGAGCCTCACCGCTGGTTTTAGTTTCACTCTTCCAGTTTTGATTCGTCACTTCCAGAATCGATTTTGATCAATTAAGGCAAACCTAAGACGTCTCAGGTAGCAGGGAGGTGGAGCTCTTCTCCACCCAACAACAGTGTTTTCATATGAGACCTTTCTAGTGGAGCGTCTACCTAAAGACCCTCTTCATCAGAAATCAGTTGAATTCGACTGTACTGGTGCCGGGGGGACGAAGCTCCGTCTTGTGGTTGTGATATAGAGGAGATGTGTGTTCTGTACATATGAACGTAACAGCAGAAACCCATTACACATTACAGAGGTGGCGGTAAAAAACACAGCAGCAGCAGTGATGAAACGAGATCGTAGACAGATACAGGTTTTATTGCCGCTAGTCTTGGTGATTAACCGTGGTGATTAACCGTCTGCCGTCCAGGTCCTGCTGAAGAGCGACCGCGTCGATGTTCTGCTCAGCCGCCTGCTTCCTCACGGACAGCTCCTCTTCCTCAACCACCGCTTCGCCCAGAGCCTGGAGAAGGAGGTGGCAGGCTACATGGCCAAGTGATGGACCTGGCCTCCACCTGGCCTCCACCTGACCTCCACCTGGCCTCCACCTGGCCTCCACCTGGCCTCCACCTGACCTCCACCTGGCCTCCACATGGCCTCCACCTGGCCTCCACCTGACCTCCACCTGGCCTCCACCTGGCCTCCACCTGACCTCCACCTGGCCTCCACCTGACCTCCACCTGGCGAGGAAAAACAAAAGTGGCTGCTGTTTCTCTGGTTGTAGAAGAACAATGGACGACTGGGGACACGTGACAACTATCTCCCTCGGCCAGTAGAGATCCGCTGGTTGATTTGGTTTACTGTGTGGGAGACTTGGACTCAAAGTAACGAGGATTTGGCGGATCAGCTGTTTTATCTAGTCCATAACACTTGAAAGAGACATGTGACCTGTTGTTTGTGTAGCGTTAGACCTCTAGTCTCCAGTCCTCTGGGTCAACAGGAAGCATAAGGTACATTATTGCCTTATGTTGCCTTCTGATGGACTTGTGTTGTTCGTAAGACAGGAGGGAGACTAGGAGAAGACCCGGTCCCGAGTCAGTCTGCATCATCTCACAGTAACAAACTGCAGGAGTAAAACGTTTAACCGCCACAACACTCGACACAGAGAAGAACAACAAAAACAAGACGCCAACAGCGGCGGAAACATCGAGACATAGCGATTAACAAATGTTCTGCGAGTGTTGTGGGGACCCCCCGCGGTGCCTCCCCGCCAAGCCCTGCTCTCCTGCTCCACCTTGCTCTCCTGCTCCACCTCCTCCCGGCTTCCCGTGGCCTCGTATCCAAAAGGCTGTTAGACCCCAAAGAGTTATCTGCTCCTGAACAAAGTCAGAGATGTGATTTATGAAAAATGCATCTTGATGTCAGAATCGGTTAAATTGATTTTCTCTTTTTTTTTCTTTCTGTGGTGTATTAAAAATAAAAATGACCTCTAGCATTACTTCAGACATGGATGCTGTGGGTATCATTGAATTTTTTATCATGCCCTTTCAAACTGCTTTACGGTGGAGTACAGGATGAAGAGCACGTCTGACTGCAGGTCCTGGAAAAGGAAAAGTTACTTAGAGTTTAGTGGTTTCTTGGTGCGCTGACCATATTCTGATAGTCCACAGTTGTTTTTATTGTCATGTTTTTTCAAATGTGAAATTGGTGTTTAAAAAAAGGCTTGAATTGACTTTTTCTAGTCTAAAAACGAGGCCCCCTGGTGGGTAGGTTCGTTATTAACCCCCGGGGGGAAATTTCTTTGTTGCAGCAGCCGAGACAGAACAACACAACTAAGAATACAAATTACAACAGGAATAATAAAAAATATATGAAGCTATAGTCTATAAAAATACAAATGCGCAGTGCAAAAAACAACAACACTTAAATGATGAAAAAAAACAGAATTTACAGTTTGTGCAGGTGAGATTAAAAAAACCTATTTAACTGGATAAAACACATCTGAACTGGATAATGACACAGTTGGATCAAACACCAGTAAATGCCACTATAACCCCAGGGGGTGGCGCTATTGTTCCTCTATAGCCGTGTTGTGCAGAAGATACCAACACAGCTTGGATTAAGAACTCCACGTTAAAAAGAAAAAAGAAGGCATTTTCGAAATTGAAATTGCAAATTAAATGAGTAGAAAAATAACCCCAGTGGTGTTTTGGTAATAGAGCTGAAGAGGTGTGTGTGTGTGTGTGTGTGTGTGTGTGTGTGTGTATATATACACACATATATATATATATATATGTATATCACATATTATATATCTCTTGTTGGTTAATAAAAATTGTTATTCATTTCTGCCAGGCCACACCCACCACAGTTCATTTAACACTTGGGATAGTTTTGATCAACCGCCCCTGAGCCAATCAGCTCTGAGTGGGCAGCCAGCCCTCCAATCAGCACTTCCAAATGATTTCTCACTGAAAAATCAACGCCTATTAACACTGGAAAATGCGCCGAGTGGGTTTGCCATTTTGGAATGGAGCATTTCAATTAGAGTTACAGGTGGGCGCCGGATCCTTTAGTTCCCAGAGTGCCTACTCAAGGTGGATTCAACAGACTGCAGTGTCAGGGTGCAGGGACCGTCCTCCCCACTAGGGGGCATTGTGTCGCCAGGCACAGGCAGCTCACCGTGTCACTGTGTGGCTGATGGGAAGACAAACGGCGACACCGCGCCAGAAAATTCACCAAACCAAGAAATAACAGTTGCCGCTGCTTTGAAACAATTGGAAACGAGCTGGGAGACATCAAACAAACAGTTTGCCGAGATTGCTTGCATGTGTGTGAACTCAGTTTGTAATTGCATCCAATTAGTGACACGCAGGCACAGGAATTTGATGTTTGTCTGCAGACAGCTGTTGGAAGAGCGTCTGTGCTGATGTCAAGTGGAGATTAAAGCTACAGGATTTGTTTCCTGTATGTCGGTGTATGTATGTTGTACTGCTGCCATGTGAGAGTCAGACGTGTTTGTAGACAAGGTTAGCAACAGGAGTGGATAGGAACAGAGAGGGAGTCGAGAGCTTACAGTGTGGAAAAGCTGCTCCGCCGTCCAAAATATAACATATATAACACTATATTGTGTCAATTTCATATGCAGCTGATGTCACGGTGCTGGAACATCCTCCAAAATAAGAGTATCTATTTGTCATCAATTTGAAAAGGGGCCACTTTGGGGTTAAGAGATCGGATCGGGGTTAAAAACAGGAAAAGCACTGCAGCGGTCGTCCCAAGAGTCTGCAGGTTCTCATTCCAACCAAACACGACAGCAGCTGATTGGCTCTCTGGTTGAAGACGTCTGGAATCAGCCGGTTTAGTGTTCAGCTGGAATGAAAACCCTGCAGCCTGCCGGCCCTCGTCTGCACCTGGCGGAGAACCGCTGAGTTGTGCAACGAAGCGAAGGTCGTCAATCGAAGTCCATGAAATTCTCAAAATTGGAGCAAAACAAACACTTTTTTTTTTACACATCAAAGACGTTGAGCAGGTGGAGCTTCAACTCACTTTCTGCAGGGCAAATCAAGCATCAGTTGCAAAAGTGTAGAGAGGTCGTACCCGGGCCTTTCCTCTCCAACCGTCTGGCTGCCACCTGATGTTCTGGAATGCGTATCAACCTTCCCACCGCCGTCCTCGTATTCACCCATGATCCTCTCTGCCTCGGCTGACTGGACCAAAGCTGACATTGTCACAGCCCATCTCAGTCACCGGCTCGGTTTCTCCTTCACCTGGTTTTCTGTTCTCTTCCCCCCCTCAAGGTTCAACAAAAGATTTTCTCATTGAATTTGGAGAGCGGCTATTGAATAAGCCGAGTCCTGACTATGAGGATTTTGCCTTTAATATTTCCCCCCCCCGCCTCATTAGATGCCTCTCCGGTTATTGTACGGCTCATAGCGAGGGCACAGTGGAGGAAAACGGGCTCGGCGCCAGACGGCGGTACAATATGAATTTCGATGCGAGTTGACGACTTATTCACTCTGCGCTCTGTCAGCGCGTGCGGTGTGAAATGCCCCGGACGCCACGCTCCCCATTCATATACATTAGGCATCATTTCTATTCCCTTTCATGTGTGCAGCCCTTGAATTTTGAAATCGTCCTCTCGGAGGCTAGGCGAGGCGAGGCGAGGCTAGGTGTAATTTCCGCGGGAACGGAGGTTGAGGAGCGCCGCTCTTGTTTCAGGCGCTGACAACAACTAAACGCCACTCATATCGGGTGTCACAACAGATCTGTGTGATCTGTATATTCCGGCGTTCTTCAGCTCGTGTGTGTAGGAGGGAGATTATGTGTTTGTTTGAAGCGTGTGGGTGTTGACCCGCTAAGCTTGAATTAATGGCTTTAATGTAATAATGATCGTTTCCTCATGTTGGTTCATTGCCAGAACGCTGCAAACACAAATTACCTGGGGGTCTCTTAAACCCACCCTCTACACACACACACACACACACACACACACAACACACACACACCCCTCCTAGGCTCATCCAGTGAAGCATCAGAAGAGAGATGTTCTCTCTGAGCATCTCAAATCGTGTTAGATTTCCAATTTCAAGCCATTTATTTCATGTTCCCACCGCTGAAAAATGCCACTCTCTCTTTCACATTTCAACCGATGTGCGCGAGGCGCTCGGCATCCTGAGGTACCGCCTGTCAGTCTGAGACTCGCTCCAGTTCAAACAACACCATTAATTCAAAATATAAGTCAATTTTTTGTTAATTAAGCTCTGCAGGTCTGCCAGAAAACCATTAACTAAATAACTTTATGAACAAAACAACTTTTACATCTTCAATTTTTAGCTTTTTTGTTTTTCTCCTCAAATTGATTTGTTGATCTGTGAATAAGCTAAGCGATAAACTAGTCTAGACCCAAAAAGGCCAAACGCTCCTGATGCTCCGATGGCGACTCGGAGGGGATTACACCGCAAACAGGAAGCCATCTGCCTCTGCACTGATGGCGTCTTGGTTCCTTTAAAACCTTTATTTAAAAGACAGACAGATACATGCTCTCTCTCTCTCTGTCTCTCTACCATCCTAAACTACAAACTAAATCCTGAAATGCACCTTTTTGATTTCTCTCTGCATTGATTGCAATCCTTTATTAACCAAGTGAAGCCACACAGGAAGACAGGATCTCTCCACAGGTCGCTGCTTCGTCTTGCGGTGAAGCATCCTTCAAGGTCGTGATCTCCGAGCGGCCCTGACAGCATCGTTACTCTCCCCGCTTGTTGTTGAGTTCGGCGCCCGACATGCCGAGCTGTAAAACGTTACTACCCCCTCGATAAATTGACATCAGTGAGACTTAGCGTGACTCCATTTTTCCCAGGCTGTGTGTGACGGGTCGTATCCCTTTATCACACTCTGCTCCCCCAACCCTCTCGCTCAGCACCGAGCAGTGGGCGGAGCCAAACTGTGGGCTGGCATCAAACTTTAAAGGTGCGCTCCACAGCATCTATCTATTGGTGACATGTGAATTGTGACACTTTGGTATAATTGTAAATAAATGAGGTGATTGGTTTCCTCTATCTCTATCTGCCAGTGGTGTATTAGTGCTAGTGTTTCTCCAAATTAAGACTACATTTCCCATCAACCCTTCCTGTCACAAAGATTTCAGTCAAAGGTTTTCTCTTTTGCGTTACTGCGAATAATGAGCATGTTGGAAGTTTTGTTTTTCCACCGGGCTTTCACTCGTACCAAGATACAGGAACATTTTAGCTCTGTCTGTGCAGGAAGAACAGCGCCCCCTTCCTGTTTTGTGCTGTTCAAGATTCAAGATTCAAGAGGTTTATTCGTCACATACACATACATGCAGTGAAATGAAAAGTGGCAATGCTCACGGGAATGTGCAAAGGGCAGTATACATAGTATTTAACAGTAGAAAACCAACACTATATATACAGCATGAAAAAAATAAAATAAAATAAAATTACAATATTTACAGTTAGAGCTCTTATATAAAACAACACAATATATACAGTAAGAGCACTTTTGAAGTGAATTATAAAATATAAAATAAGAGGTAGGTGGGGGAAATCGTGTGAATGAAATAAGCTATAAACTATGTGTAGTCGTTACCTAAGTGTGTGTGTGTGTGTGTGTGTGGGTCTTGGTCGGGGCCCTGGTGAGGTCAGAGTTCACAGTCCTGATGGCCTGAGGAAAGAAACTCTGTCTCAGTCTCTCTGTTTTGGCAGCGTGACTGCGGAGGCGCTTGCCTGACCGCAGCAGCTGAAACAGTCCGTTGTTGGGGTGGTGAGGATCCTTCATGATCCTGCAGGCTCTGGTTCTGCACCTCCTGGTGTACAAGTCCTGCAGGGTGGGGAGTGTAATTCCAATAGTGCGTTCAGCCAAACGCACTACTCTCTGCAGAGCCTTCCTGTCCTGAGCGGAGCTGTTGCCGAACCAGGCAGTGATGCTTCATGTCAGGATGCTCTCTACAGCCCCAGAGTAGAAGGACAGAAGGATCCTCCGGGAGACCTTGAATTTCCTCAGTTGCCTGAGGTGGTAGAGGCGCTGCCTCACCTTCCTCACCAGAGTGTCCGTGTATGAAGTCCATGTAAGATCCTCGGAGATGTGGACTCCCAGGTATTTATACCTGCTCACCCTCTCCACAGTCGTCCCATTAATCCCCAATGGTGAGTACGTCCTCTGTTGTTGTGTCCTCCTAAAGTCCACAATCAGCTCCTTGGTTTTGGTGACATTCAGGAGGAGGCTGTTATCCTGACACCAGAGTGACAGATCAGCAACTTCCTCCAGGTAGGCCTTCTCGTCGTTGTCAGAGATCAGGCCCACCACCACTGTGTCATCCGCAAACTTTACGATGGAGTTGGAGCTGAACCTGGCCACACAGTCATGTGTGTACAGGGAGTACAGTAGGGGGCTGAGGACGCAACCCTGGGGGGATCCTGTGTTCAGGGTGAGGGGGTTGGAGGTGTGTCTTCCCACCCTGACCACTGGTCTGGCGGTCAGGAAGTCCAGGATCCAGGCACACAGGGGGGTGTTCAGTCCCAGCTCAATCAACTTTCCAGCCAGTCTGGAGGGGACTATGGTGTTGAAAGCTGAACTATAGTCAATGAACAGCAGTCTCACATAGCCCCCCTCCGGCTGTCCAGATGAGTGAGTGTGGTGTGCAGTACCTGGGAGAAAGCATCATCCGTGGATCTGTCTGGACGATAGGCAAACTGCAGCGGGTCCATGGAGGAAGGGAGGAAGGCGCAGATGTAATCCTTAATCATCCTCTCGAAGCATTTCATGACCACCGAGGTGAGGGCCACCGGCCGGTAGTCATTCAGACATGCTGGAGAAGCATTCTTGGGCACAGGGACAATAGTGGATCTCTTGAAGCAGGCGGGGACCACAGACTCAGCCAGGGAGATGTTGAATATAGTGGTGAACACTGGAGCTAGCTGATTAGCACAGGTCTTCAGTACTTGCCCAGATATGCCATCTGGACCAGCAGCTTTCCTGGTGTTCACCTTCATCAGAGCCCTCCTCACACTGTGCTCGGTCACGGAGAGCGTGCGTTCATCCCCAGCGGTAGAACTCACTCCAGCTGTGCTAACGGTGGTGTTGTTAGCCGGCGAGCTAGCGCTGTTGTTGCTAGCCTCAAACCGTGCGTAGAATGTGTTCAGTTTGTCCGCTAGGGATGCGTCGGCACTCACAATTGCGGGGGGTCTGCCCTGGTAGTCCGTTATAGTCCGTAGTCCCTGCCAAAGGCGTCTGGTGTCGCGCTGCTCCATCTGCGACTCCACTCTGTCCCTGTACCTCCTCTTGGCCTCCTTCACTGCAATCTAAGAGATCCAAGCAATCTAAGAGATTTCCCAGAGATTTAGAGAGGTCTCTAAATTAACATGGTCATGACTTATTGATGTGCAACGCAGATTCCATGATGTGAAGATGACGTTCCTCCACCGTCATGAGCATCATGTGACAATACAAACGACTTGGAGACACTACGGTCACCTGTTTGTCAAAAGGTTAAGTTGAGGCCAGTATGGTGAGCGTTACCTTCAGCCAGCCAAAACTCTGGTCAGTGTTGTACTGTTGGCCAGACCTCTACTCTTTCACCCCCCACCCTTCAGACAGATTTTCCCCAGCGGTGCTTCGATTCAAACCGCCGGTCTTTCAGGCTCAAGCATGTTAACTTGAGGCCGCTGCCACTCCGGTTTCATTTAGCTAACAAAATCAATCTGCACCCCTATTAAAGAATGAATTTCCTGCCCGTCTCTGGCGCCCCGGCAGCTCCCCGGTTTACTGCCGTCCATTACGTGTTCGGCATTCGTCTTTATTGTCGTCAGATCCGACCACGCAGGGCCCAGAGTGGGGAGGTTACGGTGGAGAGAGCCTCATTACGGCTGCTTTCAAATTAAATGGACAGGATGTATTATTCATCTGTGGTGAATCCCCAGCCGGTCGGGCCCAGCAGGAAAACAGGAAGCCAACCACTCCGAATCGCTTCGTAGACCTGGTTCTGCAGTTTGGACCCAGGAGGACCCAGACGGCAGACGGTGCCATATAAATTACTGGATGTCTGGGAGGCCTCTCCTAATGCGATGCCTGCCCTCCTCCCTGGTAAGAGCGCCTTCTCAGCGTCCTCTCACTCATGTATTACTCACCTCTCGCACCACAGGGGGTTCGCTAGCAGGGTACTTATGAATTAGAGTGAACTATTTTAAAAGTAGAAAAATCAATGGATTTGGATCTGGTCACAGGAAAGATTTTTCTCACTTCATCACGGCCTCAGAAATTGCGGAACATGGCAAATTCGCCCCCCGCTCACTTCGGCCTCAGGCATGTCAGAAACTTATTTTAATAGTAATAATTTCAGTTGGACGTCGAGGAGCACCGTAAATGACATTTCCTTTGCGTTGTATCACATTAGAGTCTAGTCTATTTTCTTTGTGCACAGTGATGCACCGTTACAGAGGGAATTGCAATTAGGGGAAAAGTGGGTCACTCGCGGCGCCGAGGGAGTGCAGCAGAAAGCACTGTGAGCTTGTCATGTCATCTCCCACTAAGCTGCAGTCACTCAGGACTGGCCCCCGGTGTCAGCCGTGGCAGTTTGGGCAGGTTGAATCCACTCTGAAAGCAGCCTGTCCAATCCTCTCCTGACCGACCATTACCTAGCGCAGCGAGAGCCTCCGATATGTTGGATGACAGCTGTCATGTTTCATGCCGCCCAATGACTGCATGCGTTTAAGAGGATCAGAGCTCTGTCCAAGTCTTACATGTGATAGGAATCCTCCTCGGAGCGGTGTACAACGTTTTGTAATGTCGGCCTCCAGTATGTACTGGTTTGTCTGGTGACGTGTTCAACCAGTTCTTTACCCAGTATTTACCTGGGATGGGAGTTCAGGTTATCTTTAGTTCAGTTCAGGATTTTGTGGACGTGGAGAATAATGTGTTCTTCTTGCATTCCTTATCTCATCCCTGGTGAAATATCTCACAGTAGCAGCCTCATGTAACACATCACAAGTTAAACTTCAGCCTGTTGCAGGGCTGTCCAGAGCTACCTCAGTGATTCACTATGTGATCTGTTCCAGTTCAACCAGGGGGGTTGGTGCCCAGGTACACTTAAGGTTGTGGTTATGGTTAGGCAACTAAAACTATCTGGTGAAGGTGAGTGTTTTGGTCTTGGTTAACCCTCTGAACCCCGCAAACCTTTACATGCATCATGTAGTGTGCAGTGAAAAATGAGCCCACAGGGAGTAAAAAGGTGAAAGGAGGAAGAATCACCCAGACAATCACCTTGTTTGGGTGTCAAGCTACTTCCTGTTTCTTGTCATGCCTCCTACACGGATCGTATTTCTGTCACTTCCATTTGTGCTCGTTTCACAAAAGACGAGGCTGTTGGCCGGCAAGCTGCAGACGGCAGTATCAGACAGTACTAGTATCAGACAGTAGTAGTATCAGACAGTGGCAGTATCAGACAGTGGCAGTATCAGACAGTGGCAGTATCTGACAGTAGTAGTATCAGACAGTGGCAGTATCAGACAGTAGTAGTATCAGACAGTACTAGTATCAGACAGTGGCAGTATCAGACACTAGCAGTATCAGACAGTAGTAGTAGCAGACAGTAACAGTATCAGACAGTAGCAGTATCAGACAGTAGCAGTATCAGACAGTATCAGACAGTAGTAGTGTCAAACAGTAGCAGTATCAGACAGTAGCAGTATCAGACAGTAGTAGTATCAGACAGTAGTAGTATCAGACAGTAGCAGTATCAGACAGTAGCAGTATCTGACAGTAGCAGTATCAGACAGTAGCAGTATCAGACAGTACTAGTATCAGACAGTAGCAGTATCAGACAGTACTAGTATCAGACAGTACCAATATCAGACAGTATCTGACAGTAGTAGTATCTGACAGTAGCAGTATCAGACAGTAGCAGTATCTGACAGTAGTAGTATCTAGTACCTGGTTGCTCTGTACTCCTAACGAGACACAGCTCCGTCCACAGCTTCCTCACAGCTCATCCTAGCAGGCTTCAAAGCCGAATCTGCCTGGGGTTTGATGTCTTTTCTGTTCACCGCCTCGCTCACGGAGAGCAAAGTCATGTGAGCTGAGCTTCTAGTCTGACTGGTTTTAAAGGTTCTGACTGGGTTTAAAGGTTTTAAAGGTTCTGACTGGGTTTAAAGGTTCTGACTGGGTTTAAAGGTTTTAAAGGTTCTGACTGGGTTTAAAGGTTCTGACTGGGTTTAAAGGTTTTAAAGGTTCTTTCTTGTTTTTTAAGGTTCTGACTGGTTTTAAAGGTTCTGACTGGATTTAAAGGTTTTAAAGGTTCTGACTGGGTTTAAAGGTTCTGACTGGGTTTAAAGGTTTTAAAGGTTCTTTCTTGTTTTTTAAGGTTCTGACTGGGTTTAAAGGTTTTAAAGATTCTGACTGGTTTTAAAGGTTCTGACTGCTTTAAAGGCGCCTCAACGCCTCAAGACGCCTCAACGCTTTACCTTTGAAAATGTAATGTTAAGAAATCAGCTCAGAGAGTAGAGTATCAGACAGTAGTAGTATCAGACAGTAGCAGTATCAGACAGTAGCAGTATTATATTTTATTTACAAACTGATCTAGGACACTATATGTTCCTAATTTATTTCATTTATTTACTTTTATTTATTTATTATTATTTACTTTATATATATATATATATATGTGTGTGTGTGTATGTGTTTGTGTATATTTTATTTATTTTCTTTTTTTTATGTTTTATTCTTATTCTTATCTTCTCTGGAGCCTAACAAGACTACACAATATTATAGTTGTTTGCATGGGAGGGAGGGAGGGAGGGTGAGGGATTATGTTTGGTATTTTACTATGCATGGAAAAAAATGAAACAAAAACATCAAAGTGGAAAAAAAAGAAGAAGAAAGTTTTCATTTCAAAACCCCATATATCCATTTCGGGAGAAAAGAGATGATGTTCATTACTTCACATATACAGGCTAATACTTGTCTAGTATAAATGTTCCAGAGGTCTCAAAGTAACGATTAGCCTCCACAGTGAGTTGATGTTAATGTAAGTACATGTCTAAGCTTTCAGATGGAGGATAACTCGTTTTTCTAAGACAAACAACTGTAATCTGGCGTGATGAGGCGTTTGTGTCTGTCGGGAAGAGTTGGAATTTATAGGACCAAACTTCCAAACCCACCCAAGGAAGTGTCGGGATCCTCTGGTAAGAATGATGATGGTTAGGGGCTACAACGTTTTTGCTTTTAGCTGGTAATAAATATGAGCTTCATCTTTCATTTCGCTTTGGTGACCCATCATTTGTCATACAGCTCAAATATAGTAGAGCGCCCAAAAAGGATTTAAATTCAGTTTTTTTGCTGCCCCTTGGGTCTGCCACCATGCAGACTTGCCTAGTGAAGCTTTACTCAACGTACCACATCGCCATCCACCGAGCATCAATTCCTCTGATGGCTGATAGCAGCACCGTCAGCCGATTGAAGGCCTCAATTAGCCAACAGAAGCTAATCTCAATCCATTTCAATCTCAGCTGCAGAGAGGACCGAACCACGAGGGGTTAAAGATCCTCCTATTGATCGCTGCTCCTCCTCCTGTTCATTAGGAAGACTGATCTGGAGAGATCAATGATAATGGGGACCGAGTAACGCCTCGCCCCTTTTCAACAGCACCAACTCTCCTCCTCTTCCTCCCTCTACTCCTCTTCCTCCATCTCCTCCTCTTCCTCAATCCCCTTCTCTTCCTCCCTCTCCTCCTTGTCTTCCTCCCCCTCTTTCTCTTCTTCCCTCTCTTCCTTCTCTTCCTCCCTCTCCTCTTCCTCCATCTCCTTCTCTTCCTCCCTCTCCTCCTTCCCCATCTCCTTCTCTCCCTACCTCTCCTCCTTGTTTTCCTCCCCCTCTTTCTTCCTCCCTCTCCTCCTCTTCATCATCTCCTTCTCTTCCTCCATCTCCATCTCCTCCTCTTCCTCCCTCTCCTTCTCTTTCTCTTCCTCTTCCTCCCTCTCCTCCTCTTCCTCCCTCTCATGAATCAGAGAGCCTTACCCTGGATAATATCAGGTCTGATTGAATCTTTCTAGTAGATTCTTCAGATGTGTCATCCAGCCGTCTTCATCCTGAGATGTTCCCTCCTGCCTGGTATTTAGCGATGCTGCAACACATAGTTTACCTCTTATGTGTTTTTCATGTTCTGCTGCTTCTTTTTTTTTCTGGCCTGGCTGAAAGAAGATACCTCTTGAAGCTGTCTTGTTGTCATGTTCCCTTGATGGGCGCCTGATATGGAATGAATAAAACCCCCCCCGGCAGAGAAACACTTCCATCTTTTTTTTTTCCGCGGGGCTTTCTGAGTGCCGGGCCGCCTGCCGCTTGGCTATGCTTGGCTACCCTGGTGACAGTATGGCTTAGCTGTGAAAGCGAGGCAGGCAGCGCTGCGAGGCAGGCCTAATTGAAAAAGCCTCCTGTGTGAGACGGAGGAGACGGAGCTGTACGAGGGCTGTAATTACTGAGGCCGCTAATGAGAGATAATTAGGTCATATGGCAACGTCTCTACCGGCGTTGCTGCCAGCACCGCAGCCGCCGAGTAAAAAAAATGTGGGCAAACCTGTGAACTCCCGCTGGGTTTACCACGAGGCAAACAACCACCAAATACAAACAAACCATTATGTTGTCAGAAGTAATAACCCGTGGTGTGCTTTCTTCAAAAGAGACTTGTTTTTTATTTTTCATGCAACTGAGCAGCAGAGAGAAGAGAGACGGAGGCGAAGGGATTTCTACCTCAAAGTTTGATAGTTAGCGCTCTTAAACTCACACATAAACTCACACATAAACACATAAAATCATACAACTCTATAAATAGAGTTGTATGATTTTCACACTACATTTAACCCCGGGCTAACGTCTTTCTTAACTCTGGGTTAAGGACGCATTTAACCCCGGGCTAAGCAGCGTTTCCACACTTGCATTTTTGAGAGAGGGTTAACATCGCTTTTAACCCTGGGTTAACAAACCCTGCTACGAAGCAGGGTTAGCACCGCTTTTGTGGTGCTATCCCCGAAACGCTGTGCTAAGAACAATAGTGTGAAACATTGTGGGGTTAGAATGTAACAGGAGTTAGAATATAACAGGGATTAGAATGTAACAGGGTTAGAATGTAACCGGGGTTAGAATGTAACAGGGGTAGAATGTAACAGGGATTAGAATGTAACGGGTTAGACTGTAACAGGAGTTAGAATGTAACGGGGGTTAGAATGTAACAGGGTTAGAATGTAACAGGGTTAGAATGTAACGGGTTAGAATGTAACGGGTTAGAATATAACAGGGGTTAGAATGTAACGGGTTAGAATATAACAGGGGTTAGAATGTAACGGGAGTTAGAATGTAACGGGGGTTAGAATGTAACAGGGTTAGAATGTAACGGGTTAGAATGTAACGGGTTAGAATATAACAGGGGTTAGAATGTAACGGGTTAGAATATAACGGGTTAGAATGTAACAGGGTTAGAATGTAACAGGAGTTAGAATGTAACAGGGGTTAGAATGTAACAGAGGTTAGAATGTAACAGGGTTAGAATGTAACAGGAGTTAGAATGTAACAGGGGTTAGAATGTAACAGGGGTTAGAATGTAACAGAGGTTAGAATGTAACAGGGTTAGAATGTAACAGGGTTAGAATGTAACAGGGTTTGAATGTAACAGGGTTAGAATGTAACGGGTTAGAATGTAACAGGGTTAGAATGTAACAGGGTTAGAATGTAACAGGGTTAGAATGTAACAGGGGTTAGAATGTAACAGAGGTTAGAATGTAACAGGGTTAGAATGTAACAGGAGTTAGAATGTAACAGGGGTTAGAATGTAACAGGGGTTAGAATGTAACAGAGGGTTAGAATGTAACAGGGTTAGAATGTAACAGGGTTAGAATGTAACAGGGTTAGAATGTAACAGGGTTAGAATGTAACGGGTTAGAATGTAACAGGGGTTAGAATGTAACAGGGTTAGAATGTAACAGGGTTAGAATGTAACAGGGGTTAGAATGTAACAGCGGGTTAAACGTGAGATAAGTTAACCCAGAGCTATTATAACCCAGGGTTAAATTTAAGGGTTAACCCTGGGCTAACATATTCAAGTGTGAAAAGCCTAGTGAGTTGACGTGGATGGTGCGGGGATAACAGGGTTCTGGTGGGACGGCGTGACCGGCACCGTGACGTTCAGACGGGCCCGCTGAATAAAGCATGTCGTATTCCCTCCTGAAGAAGACGTCGTACACCGACTCCCTCTACGGCCGCATAATATTGACGCCGCGATTCGCGTTTGTTTCGCCGGCTTTTCCGGAGGAACGTTTGAACATTGTTTAGCTGGCCGTCTCTCTCGCAGAGCTAATGCGAAAGTCAATATTTCCCGGGTTTGTTTTGTGTGCGGTGTTCAGTTTGTGGAAAACATTGATTTGTTCTTTGGTATAATGCATCGGGCTCTTGTTGTTAAGGGGGAGAGTTTCTCCATAGCATTTACTGTGTGCCATATCTAGCCGCGTGCACACACACACACACACACACACACACACACACACACACACACACACGCACGGCTGCACATGCTCTTCAGATTCATGGAGGGTAAAGCATTTTCACTTAACAAATCGTCTTATAGCCTCCCGGAGCTGAAGCGGCCATGTGGCTTTTTATTGGAGCAACATAAAACGTGAGTGGAGGAGTCGGCGGTCCGGCGGCGGGAACCCTGATGGTCCTTCTCCACAGCGCTCCAGGATAATGACCTCTTCAGCTCGCCGGCCATTAAAGTGATCTCCAGTTAATTGGGCAGGAACCTTTAATCAGATCTGCGTTTCCCTCCGTCGCTTCGCTTTTTATCCATTAGCGGTATTTCTACTCCGCACAGTTCAGGACGCCTTCAAACGAAAGCATCTCTCTGACCGAGTGCATCTCAACACGCCGTGCATCTGAATCCTGAATCTCTCTCTCTCTCTCTCTCTCTCTCTCTCTCTCTCTCTCTCTCTCTCTCTCTCTCTCTCTCTCTCTGACGGGTGAGGACAGCGGCATCACCGGCTCCTTAACACCGCTGTCCTCCATCTCCTTCTCTTCCTCCCTCTCTTCCTCTTCCTCTTTCTCCATCTCTTCCTCCCTCTCCTCCCTCTCTTCCTCTTCCACCCTCTACTCCTCTTCCTCTATCTCCTCCTCTTCCTCCATCTCCTCCTGTTCCTCCATCTCCTTCTCTCTCTCTCTCTCTCTCTCTCTCTCTCTCCTTAACACCGCTGTAACAGGGATCAGACGTATCAGGGTGCTTGAAGCCGGGTGGGCGGGGCTCTTCCCTTCCCCCGCCCCGCCCATGACAAATAGACGGTGGCATCTGGGCTGGAGGCCTCGGCGACACGGTGACTGGGGACGGCGGCTGGCGGGGTGGGATGAATATTCATGGCAGCGATATTTCACCCCATCAGCCTCGCCTGGCTGCTGCCTGTCCTCCAATAGGCAGAGAGGGTGATGGGAGGGGGAGGGGGAGGGGGAGGGGGAGGGGGGAGAGAGCGAGGGAAGGATAGGGATCGCTTTTGAAAGATGAGCGGTCGAGATGAGAGAGACGACGTGGGAACGTTTGGAAAGGAAAAAAATGGGGATGAGAATGGGAAGAGAGGAAGAGGGAGGGGAAAGGGATGGATAGAGACAGGAGGAGAAGGTGGGGAGGAACTGGGAGGGGGGAGAGAGAGGGAAGAAGATTGGGGGAGGGCGAACGGGAAGATGAGTAAATGAAATCAGGGGAAGAGAGCGAGCAGAAAGGGATCGCCTCGGAAAGATGAGTCGACAGTGAGGAGAGGAAGAGGTGTGGAAGTTTGGCGTCGGTGTAAAAGGACAATTTATCCTGGATGAAGACAGAAGCCTCCCCCCTCCTCCCCCTCCTCTCCTCCCCCCTCCTCCCCCTCCCCTCCTCCCCCCTCCCCTCCCAGCCTGTCCTCTGCGTTGGCTGCTCGCTTACCTATGGAAGGTTTCTGTTGTCGCTCTCCGGACGAGGGATAAGTAAACAAGGCTGTTCCTCACAGATGGGATGTCGGAGATGGATGGCCTTGTCTCAGAGACACACACACACACACACACACACACACACACACACACACACACACACACACACACCCAGCCAGAGTGTTGCACGGAGGCGATTTGACGTCGCAAAACAAATATTCACACACAGACAAACTCGGTGGAACATCAGTTTGGGCAACGTGAGGAGGAGGAGGAGGAGGAGGAGGAGGAGGAGGAGGAGGAGGAGGAGGAGGAGGAGGAGGAGGAGGAGGAGGAGGAGGCCGGGAGCCGACGACCTCCTGCTGGGAGGAGTTGATGACTTCCTGTTAGCGGGTGCGAGGGAGAAAACGACCAAACGAAAGACGGTGAACTCGTTTTTCTCTCCTCATAATGTGACCCGCAAACTTCCCCGGCGTCTTTTTTTAGCGCGTCTGTCTGCATCGTCGTCTTGTTTGGAAAGCCGCGACTTCACCTGGATGTGACGCGCATAATCATGAGCCGGTACCAAACACCAGATAGACAGACAGACAGACAGACAGACAGACAGACAGACAGACGTCTCCGAATCGGGTGGGGGGGGAAACAAATGAAAGCGCAGTCATCAACCTTATATTTTCCATTTGTCAGCGAGGCGGCGGCGTGACAGGCGTCGCTCCCCGCCTCACACGTCAGACGGGGAAAACAGAGAACACACCGGGGACCGAAGCACCACGTTTATATGGAGTATATATATATATAGTATAGTAATATAATAGTGCTGCTGTTCTGAGAGCATTAGTACCTGTTAAAGTTTTACAGTGTAAGGAGATCAGCGGTGTGTAATGTGTGCAGCTGCTCCGCTCCGTAATTGATCATGCTGCTGACGGTTCGGTGATAAATGGGGGTTTATGGGTATTTTTTTTTTTTTTTTATTTCACCTGAGTGTGTTTCTCTATTACATCAGGTAACCGGCGCTGCAGCTCCCACGTGAGATGAAAAGCAAGATAGGGCGGGGAAGTCGTCAAACAAACTCGCATTACTCCCGACAGACTCAGACTCACTCGGCGCGGTGATGAATTCAAACACAATTTAAGTTTACAGGCTGTAAAATAAGCCATGATCACTGATACATATAGAGATATATAACGCCTCTCTCTCTCTCTCTCTCCCTCTCTCTCTCTCTCTCTCTCTCTCTCTCTCTCTCTCTCTCTCTCTCCCCCTCCAGAGAGAGATGTTCTATATTGCTGATCATTGCAGAATTCATCGTCATGGCTGGTGACTTCATCTCCCATCAGTCTTCTCTCTACCTCTTCATTTCCCTCTCTGTCTACCTCACTAATCATCTAATATAGAGATAGATAGATAGATAGATAGATAGATAGATGATGGATAGATAGATAGATAGATAGATAGATAGATAGATAGATAGATGATGGATAGATAGATAGATAGATAGATAGATAGATAGATAGATAGATGATGGATAGATAGATAGATGATAGATAGATAGATAGATAGATAGATGATGGATAGATAGATAGATAGATAGATGATAGATAGATAGATAGATAGATAGGTAGATAGATAGATAGATAGATGATGGATAGATAGATAGATAGATGATGGATAGATAGATAGATAGATGATGGATAGATAGATAGGTAGGTAGATAGATAGATAGATAGATAGATAGATAGATAGATAGTTTTCCCTCTGCAGCTGGTCTGAGCCAGTGTTAGTATGGAAGACAACGAGATACAGCAAACAGACTTGATGTGAACTGAAATCTGACATGAGCATGAAGGCCTGCGGTGCATCGGTACCCACGGACAGAGCTCGGTATCCGTGGAGACGTCTTCTCCTCTGCTCCTCTTCTCCTCCTTGCCCCTCCTCCTCTGCTCCTCCTCTGCTCCTCGCCCCTCCTCCTCTGCTCCTCCTCTGCTCCCCGTCACCGGAGTGCCCAGCAGCAGTCTCTGAGGTGCTCTTCTGTTGCGTTTTAATTTCAGGAGCAAGGTGACACCCCGGGGTGCTGCAAAAAAAAAAAGTCACGCCGTGAAGTGACAGTTCCTTAACACTGGGCGCTTTGTGGCGGGAGGGAAGAAGAGGCTGGGAGGCAGACGCACCGCTACTGTATTTCATTTACAGCGTACAGTATCGGTACGTATCGGTACTGTTGTTAAACACCGGGGTGCAGCTTCACCTGGAGCCATGACACCACGGGGGGTCCAGAGATGGAGGTGGCGTTTATTCCAACTCTGGAGCGTTTCCTCCTTGAGTTCGGTTGGTTTGGGCAGGTGAAGCAACGCCATCCGAACTCAGGTGGCAGCAAATAACCACCACGAGACAGACCAATCTGAATCTGAGCCAACTTCAGGAAACAACCCCAAAACACAAGGGTTTATGGGTATATAGATGGATGCTGACATCATGCTCCTGATGCTCCTGATGCTCATTCAGATGTTTCTTCATGTGTTCTTAGAGCAGACCATCATGTTTGTCCTGACTTCCCTGGCTGCCATAACGGTGAGATGACCAATAAACCAATAAACTGTCCAATAAACAAGCTGCTCCATGTGACGAGCCGCGGGTCAGCGTGATCCTAAACCAACCAAATACACCAATACAACAAAGTAAACTTCTCCACCCCAAGAAAAACATCGTGGCACCTCCTTCCTGAAAACATAAACCCCCATCTTGTGGCTTCCCAGCTGGCTGAATAAGTAGTACTACTATTACTGTTACTTCTACTACATCTGCTGGTTACATCTTGCATATATCTCTGTATATTCCAGTCCAGTACTTGGTGGTTGTACCACTAGTGAAGTCTCTCTGTTCTTACTTCCTGTTTTTCTGTTTCTGTTGACCTGATTTCATCTGATCTGATCTACTTCAATCTAATACTACTGGTATTACTACATTTCTACTGGTACTACCACTGGTATTACTACTACTAATAGTACTACTACTACTACTGGTATTACTACTTCTACTGGTACTACTACTGGTATTACTACATTTCTACTGGTACTACTACTGGTATTGCAACTTCTACTGCTACTAATAGTCCTACTATTACTACTGCTACTACTACTGCTACTAATAATAATAGTACTATTACTGCTACTACTGCTAATACTGCTACTATTACTACTACTGCAATTACTACTAATAGTACTACTACTACTACTACTACTGCTAGTACTAGTATTACTACTGTTTCTGCTAGTACTACTATTACTACTAATACCACTAATGATACTACTACTACTACCTTTACTACTGCCATTACTAATACTACTATTACTACTACTACTACTACTAGTTAGTTATTGGATTGCTTCACCAGCTCAATAATACTTTTCTATGATTCACAGTGTAGTAAATCTAATCCAGTTTATTATTGTGTACTATTACTTCTATACTGTAACCAACATGGCCGCCTGGCCCTGGGTGACACAGAACACTACAGGACGTGTAATCAAGCGGTGTACATGTTGGAGATCACCTCCAGATTGCAGCCATGAGCATCAACAGTCTGAGGAGGCTGCAGGCGACGCGTGGAGCCTATCAGACGTTCTGCTGCCGTAGGTTGTCTGATAAAAACCTCGCCGCCCCGGCAGAATACTCATCTCCTCTTTTTCTCTAAGTGTCTCTCCGGCGCTCGCAGCTCGTTGATAACGTGCCGTTGGACTCCAATCAAATAATGTGATTTCAGAACGTCTAGCGGACGCTTTCCTGCAAAGCACTTTGCTGCACCACGAGTGCACGGATACGTCTTCTGATGACGGGCCATTGGACCTGCGTCAAATACTGTGATCTCAGAACATCATTTAGTGCGCGCTTTCATGCACAATGTCTGTTAATATCATGTGTGCCTGTATTTGTTTCTTGAGTATGGATGGAGTCATACTTTTGATTGATTTTGCCATATATATATATATATATATCCGTCTTTGTTTTTTGACCTTTTCCTTCCACACCTCGTCCTCCTGACGTATGTGAGATATTATATAATGTCGCAGCTCTCTGATGTTCGCTCATATGAAAATGTGTCTATAAAGAATTAACAATTAATTATCTTGCATGTACCGCGCTTATTGGATGATGAGGATTCGGATCCCTATCCCATGTATCATTTAAACGCAGCTTGGATATTCATGTTAACACTTCATCCATTAGCACCCAGCCTCCTCAATTATACAGTTATCTTTATTAAAAGACCCTTTTAAATAGCTCTGTGGCCTTTAATGGATGAAAGTACCCATAATGCACGCCTGCACACCTCTGAATCTGCTAATAGAGTAGCATCTAATTTCCCTTTTAAGATGGGAAACACCTCAGAGCTTCAGAGCTTCAGACCTGCAGCAGGAAAACAAATGCTAGTTGCAGGCAGACTGTGAGCAACATGTTTTGGTGCATTACTTCTCTATGTTAAGTAACTGTTTTTAAAATTGCCTTCGGTACCGGTGCCTGTTGGAGTCATTAAAAAAAGTGCAGAAGTTAAAAGGTATAAATTACGATTACGAATGGCCACCCAACGCTGCACTTTAATACTGTAGGCACTCCTGTTTTTATGATGCAGTACAACCAAATGAGTCTGTTCTCAAACAAAACTAATGTCTTGCAACCGGTAAATAAATGCAAAAATAAATCCTCTTGGGGATTCTGCACAGAGAGTAAACAAACAGAGAGTAATGATGGGACTTCTGCATTGGGTACCGCTGCAGCTTCCATCAGGAGGTCTGATGCTCTGTAGCTGTGTGCACGGGGGGGGGGGGGGGTTGAGTGTTGAAGTGCTCTTTAAAAAACAAACCAAAAAAAACCTTTATTTAAACAGGGCAGGTCCATGCCCTAATGGGACACTTGCCCTAAGGTCAGACCAGAGGGCCACTTCACTCTGGTCTGACCTTGAAGAGGGTTTCTTCTACCATAGGGGCTTCCTAGCAGCACATGAGACCCTCACTGCTAATGGGACACTTGCATGCTTCGTTGTCGCCCTGAGGTCACGAGGAACCTGAGGCAAAAAACTGGGGCACCCTGATAGCTTGGTTGATGCACTGACTCGCTGTGTGACACGTCGGACTAGACGGACTCTCGCTTCATGGGGAAATGGCAAAACCCAAGTTGATATTTCTATTTAAAGAGACCTTGTGAATAAATGAAGCTGAAAGCTGAAGTCAGATCGCAGTTATATCACCTTCACTTCCTATGTCGTGTGTTGAGGGGGTTATATCAGCATGCACGCCAACCCAGGTGGGGCCCCACGTCTGTTTTGCCCCTGCCCCTTACAGAGTCTGTGCACGCCACTGCAAAAGACTGTCTCCGTCTGGGCATCCATCAGGTATCATCACATTCACAGGAATAGCTAGCGCCGTTCTTTGTTGTGCATCTGCTTCTTCTCTCGTTGCGGTGTAACTGTTGCTCAGTCGGCAGGTTGCGTGGGATCTTTCCCTCTTGATTATTTGAAGATGCCCTAGCGGCACACTCGGCCACTGATGTCGAGTTAGCCTTGAACCGTGGGTGTTAAATCGCTCTTTTGGGCCCCGTGTTGTGGTGTGTTCCGTCTAGGGCTTTTTATGGGAGGAGAGCAGGATGATGGATAAGATCTATTCCCAGGATCCTTTGCCCAGGGAACGTATCATCAGACTGAGACTTTGATAGCAACTCAAGGTGACGGGTGTCAAGGGCAGGAGCAGCGGTGAGCGGAGGAGGAGGAGGAGGAGGAGGAGGAGGAGGAGGAGGAGGAGGTGTGGGGTCACGGCAATGATGGAGCCCTCGTCATGACTGAGTCTGCTCACCTCCCTCCCCCTCTGTGGCCGGTCATCACTCAACCCTGGACTCCATCCCCTCCTAAACAGGAGGTGTCATTTTCACTGGTTCGGTGTATCTATTACAATTTGAAGTAAAATTCCACCCTTGGATTCTCGTCTGCTGTTATATATCATCCGCCTGTGGTGGCCGATGCATTGCTGGAGTTACTTTATGATGAAGTCCCTCGTCTACCTCTACTTCAGTTAGTGGTTTACTACATTTCCCAGAATGCCTTTCAACAACCCCCAGAGAACGGGCGAGAGCTTGTTCCATTTTGCTTTGAAGGGAGTACCTGTGTACATGACCGAAGTGAAGTTAGCCTGATATTGTTTTTCCACCTTCAATTAGGAAAACAAGTAAAAACACATTAATGAATTTATTTGTGATTACTGGAAGAGGAAGAACAATTTACAACCATTTGATTTAATATATGAGAGAGTTTTTATTCCTGTGCTCCGGTTCATGTGGGAAATGAATTATTGAAATGTGATTGTTTATATACAATCAATCAGACAAAAACATTTACTCAGACTCGTGTTCCCAAACGAGCACAGACGAGGTTGTATCTAACTGAGTACTGTCTGTACAAACTGTCCTGTAACCAACATGTCCCACGTTCGATCCTTTCACCAGCCGGACACTGCTCGCTCCCTGAACGTCACTCTGAGTTAGAGCGCCAGTTAAACATCTAAAATATAAACAAACAATAAATATTGTCTTTTATCATATTTGTTCCAAAATTAGATGGAAAAAAAGGATAGTAGATACCTCCTATTATCCTGTTCCTCCTACAAAAAAGTCACATGAATTCGACATTTCCACATGTGATTGTCCCTATTCACATGTGAAAAAATGTTTCCACATGTGAAAATGAAGTCTGTGTGACAAAATGTGAATTCGACATTTTCACATGTGAAAAACTAGAACACCACACGTGGGAACACTCACATGTTGTTTTCCACGTGACTTTTTTGTAGGTTAACAAAATAACACTTATATTTACTATATATATATATTTATTTATTGCTCAATGATTTTACTCCCATGTGTACATACGATGTTCTGGAGTATATGGAGTTTATAAAAACAGACTTATTTCTGATCTCACCAAAATTACATTTTTTTCCCAACAAAATCCGCATTCAACCGCACCGTCGTCTGCTGTGACTCGGGGGGGATATCCAACTGATCACATTGTAAGGCGGCTTGTTCCTATCTATCTGTGCATCAGGCTTACAGCTCCGATAAATGCCGCTCGCCTTAAATACCAATTTGCCAGTTTGATCAGTTTAAGGGGCTTTGACATCGTCGTGTCATTGAGCAACTTTCCCGTAATGCAGCGGGGATCATTCCCTCGGCCTCATTCATACTGTACTCTGTTGGTGGGATTAGCCTCAAATCCTCTCCCGCTAAAATCCTCTGTAGGGAGTGCAGTCATTGAACCTGCTGTAACGGAGCGCTCTTCTATTTTTATTCAGTTTGCTCTTAGTCAGCCTTGGTGCAAAACATCAAAGCACATTTGTAGTGCAGCAAAAAAAAAAAATGTATAACTGGTTCACAGCCAAATTAATAATTCATTCAGATTACCATTCACCAACATGAACAACAGGAAGATAGGCCAGCCGCACACACACACACGCGCGCACGCACACGCACACCACACACACACACACACACTCTCTCTCGGAGTGCGTCAGGAAAGTGAGGGACAGATAACGAGAGCGGCGGTCGTGCTTTGACTCTTCTGAAGCGCTCTCACCTCGAGGAGATGAGCTAAACGAGCGTCTACAAATTGGCCAAAAAAGGAATTTTGACCAAAAGGTTTCTCTCAAAATGTGGTGAGCCTGCAGACCGCCAGACAACCTCCGCAGTCGAGGTCAAGTTCAAGACTTTCACTGTCCCTGTCGGGTAACAGAGAGGCGGAGTCTGACGAAGCTTGGTGTTTGGTGTGTCGTCGAAAATCTGAACGGGCTTAACGGCAAAAGTGAACGGTTTCTTCCATGACATGAAACACATCATCTAACATCATGTTTGTGAATTTCCGTCACTTACTTTTTACTTTCATATGGATTGTTGCTAGTGAAATGCTAACCGTTTGGGAGACTACAACAGTTAGCTAGCTAGCTATCTGGCTGTTTGACGTGATTAGAGCACGATAGTAACTAATAACTAATCAATGCAACGATATGAAAATGTTAATCATTTGAATGTACAACAGTCGGATTGAGTTCTAGCAACAGAAAACGTTCAATGCATCAGTATAGTACCTAACTACCTACCTACCTACCTTAACTGATGAGTAGCTTTTTCCGTTAGTAAAACTCAAAATGAAAAGTAAGTTAAAGATCAAAAGTCACCAAGGTGATGCTAGTGGATGTTTGAGCCCCTGGAACAAAACCAAGTAAACCTTGTAAATCTTATTTTCCATCGGGGTTTTGAACTACACACCAAATGGCAGGAGACGCTAAACTATGGCAAACAAAATGATCCAAAATGTTCTTGTTCTTCTGTCCCAGCTCTCTATCGGCCTCGTAGCGACCAAGCTGGTGAAGTAATCGATGAGTCATTGGTATTGATCAACAAGCCGATCGAACTCTGGCCGATACATTAAATAACATGTATGTAATTTAATGTAATTTCACATCATTTCACACACACACACACACACACACACACACACACACACACACACACACACACACACATTCAGACCAGGTTTAGACCAGGTTCAGGTGGTTTTAGGCACCACAGAGGTAAAACCAACCAGTCGCCAGTTTACAGCCAGGACACGCCCCTCCCGCCGGCGCTGACGTTGAACTGACAGCCTTCCTGGGTTTTTACTCAACCTCTCTCTCTCTCTCTCTCTCTCTCTCTCTCTCCGGGCAACCTGCTGCCCAAATGACACAGTATCACGTCCCTGAAAGCAGCATGGGGGCCACGGACATTCCCCACGTGCGAGGAGGGAAGGGAACGGCACACCTTCTGTCGGTAAATATGGCAAGAGCAGGTGTTTTGTGGCGCTCGCGGACGTCGGCGCCTCGAACGCACCTCGACCCTCGCGCCTTGAACGCGCCTCGACCCCCGCGCCTCGAACGCGCCTCAACCCCCGCGCCTCGAACGCGCCTCAACCCCCGCGCCTCGAACGCGCCTCGACCCCTGCGCCTCGACCCCCGCGCCTCGACCCCCGCCTCGACCCCCGCGCCTCGAACGCGCCTCGACCCCCGCGCCGCAGTTCACATCTATCAGCTGCAGCCCGGCGCGCCGCGGCGTGAGTAATTCTTCTGCCTGACGGATAGGCTTCTAATGTGAGGACTGGCCTGCATCCATCTCCCTCTCTCTGTCTCTCTCTGTCTCTCACAGCTTTGATCATGTTAGGATTTGGAATGAATCAGACATGCATGCACGCACACGCGCACACGCACACACGCACACACGCGCACACACACCCACGCAGACTGCACACATGCACACGTACATATGATCAGGCTGATGCTGATGCCACGCTCCAGTGCTCTGTCATTGCTCGCTAGCGTATCTCTCTCCACACCTGTCTGTCTGGAAAGCCTCGTCCAGGTGGGCAGGGTAGTCTGTGCTCCACTGGAGGCCTCGCACTGTAAAAAATGTCCACTTATTTACTACCTCCACTAAAGACCCTTTTAGCACGTACGTCACGATTACGTCACGGTGTTCGCTGGAGGCAAAACAAAGCAAAATTGCAGGCATCACCTCAGAGCAGCAGTCATCTTGCTGTGTTGTTGGATGCCAGAATGGAAGGAGAGGCTCCAACTTGAAATGTTATCGTATACCAGCTGCCACTGCCAGTAAAAAAAAAATCGAAGACAATTATGGCACACTTCATAGGTTAAATAAAGTATTGTCTGTTTTAGGTCTGGATATGTGTCTAAAGATTTGTCATGTCCACCTCATCACACATTGGGGAACTAGGAGGATTACGTGAGGTGATTTCTCTCGTAACTCTCATTAGCTAACTTTCAGTTGTAACGTTATGTGTGTCAGGTGTGTGTGTGTGTGTGTTCGGATCACACGACACAAAACTCATCTGGTAAATCTTTGTATTTGAAGTCTTGTACATGACCATTCAGGACATAGTTATAGGCATCTAAAGATTTAAACGCCCTCAGTTTCTCTTGACTATACACGCTTGGTTTCTCTATCAGGTTGGTGTAAATGTCTGGCCGTTCCACAGTAGGTCGTCCTGTCAGATCGTCGGGTCGGCCACTCTGGTCCCGTTGGTTCATGTTAACTTGTTCCAGTAACACTCGCGGTCCTGGAGAGTGAGTGACCGTCAATATTCAGATATAGCGTTATTTTCTTCAGCCATGTTAAAAACAAGCCAACGAAACTTGCTAGCCAGCGTTGTTGGCTAACGTGTTCCGGCCGGGTTCTGCCTCCACCTAAGCTCCGCCCACAAAAAAACGTCATCATGTTTACTAACTGAAAAGGGGTCTATACAGCATGAGCCAGTCAGTGTGTGACTTCGTAGAGGCCACCAACAGCGCGATTCTCTAGTCATTTATTCTTAGATTCAGTTTGATCTCAGGTGAAACTCCAGCCGCTAATTAGGTGAGAAAATGTCACTTTTGAATTAACCAGTTAATTTAACTAGCATGGCCTTGGTTCGAGAGAAAACAAAGTTTCTTATTTATTTAATATCATATTTAATATTTTTAATTTGTAATATGAATGCTGTTATTGTATTAATATGAATATATTTAATCATCAATGTCATCTTTTCTGCTCTATATGTGTAAATGTCAGTGATCAAATAAAATCAATCTGAATCTGATTAGCAGTTATTGAAGTTGTGAGTCACCTTAAGACCTTCGCTTACAGAATAAAAAGAAGAAATTGGGCTTCTGTACGAATCAGATGGACCCCAGATGGACACGTGGCATTCTGAAACAAAACCAGGATCACACAACACAAGATCAAACCACTTGTTCAAGATGGACATTTTTTGCAGCGCGGCGAAGCTCCTCTGTAAAAGGAAATGGCCTCGACCATGAAAAGTGGGCCGGCAAACCCGCAGGGAAGTTTCCCCCCGTGGGTCAGTGGAGCGGGCCGAGCCCCCTTGAAAGTGATCTTGGCAGCAGGTGATTGGTTCTGTGTGAAGTGGTTGAGGCTGGCTGAGGCTGGTTGAGACTGGTGGGGGCTGGTTGGGACTGGTTGAGGCTGGTGGGGGCTGGTTGAGGCTGGTTGAGACTGATTGGGACTGGTTGAGGCTGGTGGGGGCTGGTTGAGGCTGGTTGAGACTGGTTGAGACTGGTGGGGGCTGGTTGAGGCTGTTGGGGCTGGTTGAGACTGGTGGGGGCTGGTTGAGGCTGGTGGGGGCTGGTGGAGGCTGGTGGGGGCTGGTGGAGGCTGGTGGGGGCTGGTTGGGACTGGTGGGGGGCTGGTTGAGGCTGGATGAGACTGGTGGGGGCTAGTTGAGGCTGGTGGGGGCTGGTTGAGGCTGGTTGGCACTGGTGGGGGCTGGTTGGGACTGGTGGGGGCTGGTTGAGGCTGGTGGGGGCTGGTTGAGGCTGGTTGAGACTGGTGGGGGCTGGTTGAGACTGGTGGGGGCTGGGGGGGGACTGGTAAAGTTTTGAACGAGTTGGCTCTCAGCATCTCACAGCATCACATTATCATGGTGAAACAGCTGAAGATACAAGAACAGTCAGGACTCTGATCAACCGAACACATCAGATGATGACATGATGCTGCTGGAGCTTTATAGCATGTTGTCACAGTAAAACTCGGTGGTTATAACATGTTTATAACTCGTATTAGTTTTGTGTTGTATTTCTGAGGTGGGATACCTTATAGTGAAGTGGTCATGGTAGAGTAGCATTGGGTTACACCAATCTATCGGTATATGGAGCCGATATTGGCCTTACATGGTATAAATTTACGTTTTCACTCTGCCAAGAATAACATTTTGAGGGGAAGCACTGACAATATTGATACTGCAGCATCAGTATCGGCCTTCAGAAGCCATATCAGTCGAACCCTGGTGTAGCCTGCATCAGTGCTGCAGCATTTCCAAACTATCTGTCTTGGTGGTGGTGGGGGGGAGGGGGGGGGGGTGTAACAGTGCAGGTGCATTGTGAATGTAAGAATGTAAAGTAGGACTCCTCGTTCTCTTCATGAGCAAGATGAATCCTCCTGGAGGCGACTGAAGATCTGATCTATTCTCCTCTATTCTACTCTACTGAGCTCTGCAGCACCCTGAGCTGCTGATTGGCTGACGACGTGACTGACAGGAAGGAGTGACACCCAAACTGTCGCAGTGCTAAAACTCAGCCAGAGGCTTTCTGCATCACAAACGAAACCAGCCAGAGTTTGACGGGGGTCTCTGTGTGAATATCAAAGGCTCTGTGTGTGTGTGTGTGTGTGTGTGTGTGTGTGCGTGTGCGTGTGCGTGTGCGTGTGCGTGCGTGCGCGTGTGCGTGCGTGGCTTCATTTGGTAAACAAAAAGTACATCATTAGCACACTAATCACTACAGTGTTGTACTCGCTGCTAACTGTTGCTGCGTGCTGAAAACTGTTGCACCCTGTTGACAACATGTCAAGGTGAAGAAAACAGCGGAGACGGTCGGGGGCAGCGGGGTGGCCGCCCGGCAACAACATACTTTATTTCATCATCATCATGGATCGGAGAGACCTGACAACAGCAATTTAGCCCTGGCTGGCGGAGCTCTCTCTCTCTCTCTCTCTCCAATCTAAAAAGCAACATAATATATCAGTCAGGTTATCATTAGTTTACTATTAATAATTAGAAAAAAATCAATAAATATCAGCGTTATCAGCAATAATATAATAAATACACATTCAGTAACAATCAACTGTTCTCAATTCAACTGTTCCATTTCCATCTCTCTCTCTCTCTCTCTCTCTCTCTCTCTCTCTCTCTCCCTCCAATAATCGATTCATCTCTAATGTAAGCTTTGATGTCTCCGGGGAGTTTCAGATTCAGGTCGAGGTTCATAAACTATATCAGTTCCTAAACTTTCCGAGTGAAGCGTCCGGCGGCTCCAGCTAGCCCGCCTGACACCTCTGCATGATTTGTTCACTTTTAACAAGTGGACTTTTCTGCCACATTTTCTCTCCTTTTGACATCTTATGAAATGGAGAGAGAATATACTTTGAATTAAAGATACTGTTGGGAATTTATTTGACCGGCTCGGTAAATCGTGGGTGTATTTTAAGAGAACTTGAGAAAAATGAAATGGAAAAATAAACCTTCTAACTCCTTCTCAGGCCTGCTGTTACACCAGATACACCAGATACAGGTACACGTCTTCAGAGAGGACAGAGTTTATTAACCCGCTGTAGATGCAACGTCCTCCTGAAGGGGTACACCTCTCTGCTTTCACGGAGGCCCTGATCCACCCCACCAGTTAAGGACACAACACTACAAAGAGACGAGGGGACTAATCCAATAACCTCAGCTGAACTTTATCATCTCCAGGCTGTTGGAAGGCTTGATTCGCTCACTATCAGCCGCTGAACAGGGACTGGAAATTGGTCGAGGCAGAGTGGGTAAGTGGGAAATTGTTTATATGAGAGGGGGAGTTGTGATTGTGTTGGTGTGTTATCTGTTGTTTTGTGGGTATATATATGTGTGTGTGTGTGCACGTCCATCCATGTTCGTTGGTGCGCTTGTGGCTGAGGCATAATGAGGAAGTGTGAAATTGTTATTATGAATCACGTACTGTGTGTGTGTGTGTGTGTGTGTGTGTGTGTGTTGTGTTCGTGGGAGTCTGTTTGTCAGCGCCACGCAGTCAACAACCTCTTGCTCTTCATGTATGTGTGTGTGTGTGTGTGTGTGTGTGTGTGTGTGTCGCGGTAAATTCCTCCCTCCGGTGAAGCTTCCTGGTTTGATTTGTGTGATGCTGGATCCTCTCCTGATAACAAACTGCAGCCCTCTTCAGAAAGCCGAGCCGACTGCAGCTGCTGCCTCGCCGTCCGTCCTCCTCTTCCCCTCAGTCGCACTCACCGGCTTTTATGGAGGCAGTAAATAACCTCACACTGTCTCCATGTTTAACTTGGTTTTAGCAGCCAGTGGATCAACCTGTGTTTGGCAGCATTACACTGTAAAAACCGAGCGGTTCATTGGGGGGGGTTCCTCAAAGGGAAACCGACGAGCACCTTGCAGGAAGAGGATGTGGAAATGTGACAAAGGTGGTCTATGAAAGCAAGAGGGATGACTTGTTGCAGGAAGAGGATGGTGGAAACGTAAATCGTTGGAGACGTGTTGGAGTATAGAAAGCGTAGTTTAGAGTGTTTTTTCCCAAAGATAAAAAACAACAACAGCGGTTTGTTTTCGCGCATTTCCAAACTGTGCCAACAAAATGTTGAGGAAGACTTTGCGCAGTTTTCATAGAATACCTTTATCAGGTTTCACCCGTCCTCTTCCTGCAACAAGTGAACCCTCTTGCTATAGACTACCTTTGTCCACCGTCCATTTCAGAGCGGGACTTCTCCTTGAGCTAGACTTTAGTTTTCTGGTTAAAAAAAGGTCTATTTCTGTAGCGATCCTTTCAGTAATGTTGTCAGACACACGAATAACAATCTGAGCCTGTCAGTGGCAAAATCAAGCACTTTTAGTGGACGTACTTTGACCGCGCGCACTTGCCCCTACAGATTACATTGCAGCCATTGAGCCCGTTTCACGACTGCCAACTGAGCTGATCTACCGGAGCAATTCCGAAACCTTTTGGACCTATTTTGCAGTATAATAGGCGATTTTGTGGATATAGAGGCCAGGTTTAAAAATCCCGGAATTCTCCTTTAAGGCTCCACACTAAGAAGAAAATCTCCTCTAGAAGAACCTTCCACATGTTAGAGGTTTGTGGGAGTAGTCGTGACCTCTTCATCACGGGGGTTACTCAAGGAACCTGGTTGGGTTCCCCTGAGGTTGCACCCTTAAAGATCCCTTACAGGCCTTTTACCTTTTTAGAGTATATATTGAGCCGGGCTAAAACAACCTTAAGGAGGACGTCTTAAAGAGACAGGTGTTTATGGAGTGGATAAAGACGGGATTCGTTGGAGAGCGGTGGCGGCTCCCATTAATTGTGATCTATGTGTTTTAACAAGGATTAGCAGGGCAGATGAGGGAAGCTGCATTTACCTGCCTGACCGTTGGTAAGCCCTCACGGATCTGAAAGGCAAATACAGCCGCCGCAGGCAGACGGCCGGAGAGACAGGAAGAGCTTTCCTCCAAAATGAGACATCCACTATGTAGAAAAACAACACCAACCCTTACAGAATGATTTATAGCACAAAAACAAAACAAGTGATGATACTTTTTAATGGGTGTTTTTTTAGCCGTGACCGGCAGCTAGCAGCTAGTAGCTAGTAACATGTGCAGAGATACAAAGCCTGCACGTTTTACAGCATGTTATTTCCTTAGTGCTTTAGTTTGCGGTGGGTGCAGGCAGCTGCAACGCTGGGCGGTCTGTTGGCGTCGTTGCTTGAGATGAAGAGGATTCAAAGTCTGGCCTTCCTCCTTTTCTGCGAGCGCAAACCGTTTGAAGTTCACTCAGTCCAACATCACTAAGCAGCAACCAGGTACTTTTATTTACCATTTAATGATACTTTATACTTTAGAAGATTTGATACTAACACTTTTACACACTGGATCCTAATTCGGACTCTTCATCCTCACGAGTCGTCTTGACTGACGGCTTCTGACCGGTGCATATGTGGACAGGGAGAACAGGGGGAACATGGTCAGCTCAGTACTGGACTATCACCCAGCTTCCTATTATATGACATCAAATACGGTGAAACGTCCAATACCGTAGAGTCATTAACGGCTCCGTGGCGTCTTCAGAGCGGCGGCGGCGGCGTGGGCGGCTAATTATTTTCTCCCCCTCTTCAGAAATCAATTGATTGCGTGTCTTTGAGTCGCTGTGTGTGCAGCCGCAGAGGAAAGGCGCCGTCATATTCACATCAGAAACGTTATTATTCCGCACACACAGTGCACAGACACAAGGTTGACATTTTCTAATTAAACGTTTCCTTAAGCTGTGTACATCTCCCTGGGAAGTCTGGGAGACGCAGACACCCTCACCAGCCGAGATGAAAGAACTCATTATTTTTCCTTGCCCACTATCTTCCTCCATGTTTCTCCCCTTTTTATCCAGATGACAGAACTATTCCATTTAATCAACGCTGCCTGCTAGAGTACAGCGGAGGAGCCACGGTCAAGAAAATGCACCTCAACAAGTAAGCATGAAATTCAATTCTACCCCCCCCCCCCTCACCCCCAAAACAAACAAGCACGCGGAGCAGCGGGGCATTCATCATCGCTGTTTCTGGTTTGACAAGTCGCTCTGTTTTAGTATTACAATCATAAGCTCTGAATTGGATAAGGGCGGTGGAAGAGGTTGAAAAATGGAAACGCAATAGATTTGGCCCGCCACCAAGAAGAGGAAGAAAAAAAAAAAAAAAACCTTCGCCATGCGGTTGGAAGTGATAGCACTGCACAGAAGTTGCAAGGAGTCGGAGATTATGTTCTAATCCCCCAACTCACGCTCACACTGGTCGCGTTCTGGATGGCACCCAGGGGCGTTTCAGAAAGCCTTAATATGGAAACGGTTTAACAAGGCGGACACGTTTTGTTTTTCTTGTCTGGTGTGGAGTTTGACGACAGAAGCCCAGAACGGAGGAGGAGAATTGACGGAGATGGGCTTTTTTTTTTTCTTTCCCCCCAAATGGATTAACGTTGCGATCAGCGCCTCACAAAGAGGCTCTGTGACATCACTACGCCGCATCACACTGCTGTTCTGCTGCTGCTTCAGTTCCACGGTCCGTCAGACCTCCTGCTGACAGACAGACGATCATCAGTCCCAAGCCTTGTGCATTAGGCCGTTATTTATCACTGCAAACTGTGCAGCGTCTCTTTTGTTCACGGAAATTGTTTCTTTGTTTTTTTGGTAAAAAAAAAAATAATTGAAGAAAAAGCTTCTTTATTCCCAGGCAGTAATGACAGTGTGTTCTCAGATAAGTACAGTTTGAATCAGAGCTCTCAGCAGGAGCAACAGTCTATTATTCTGCTTTGCAACAGATAGCTGTTATTGAAAATGTTAGCAACACATCATCTTCATCTTCAGAAGGTTCCTTTATGTCTGTAATATTGAGTTGAATGTTTGTGGTTCACTCCAGGCCAAAGTATTTCACCTTCCTATAGTTATAGTTTCTGTAGTTAGTTTGTCTGAGAGGTCTTCCATCGTGAAGCATCTGACAGACGGAGATGTTCAGGGTCAACACAGATCAGCACAACATGATGATATATATGATATTATGGTACAAATACTATTTTTATTATTATTATTAAAACACCTTCGGAAACTGATTGAACTGGTTGACCTGATATCAGAAAGAACTGATATCTATCTATGATCTATTATCTATCTATCTATCTATCTATCTATCTATCTATCTATCTATCTATCTATCTATCTATCTATCTATCTATCTATCTATCTATCTATTATCTATTATATATTTAGTATCTATTATCTATTTTCAATTATCTATCTATTATCTTTTATCTATTATCTATTATCTATCTATTTAATGGCAGAATGTCTGCTGCAGGGTTGGAGCTCGGGGTCATGCAGAAGCAGGAAGGGGTTCACTGTCCTGCTAAAGGGCACTTCAGCAGGGATGTTAAAGGGATGAAACCGTAAAGCACCGGGCCTTGACGGAAGATTGACCGGGCTTATCTGCAGTTGGAACCAATACCCTGTTGAGCTGCACCAACCTCCAGCTGCTATCACTGCATCTGGTTCTAACACTTCCAGTAATTTCACTTTTGGCAGTGACTGCCCGGTTAGGGATTCAACACGCTCAACATGTATGATGCTGTTAGGACACTAAAAGCCCACGTGGCGTAGTCGTGGCTGGAGCGGGTCCCCGATCTGATCCCGTAGCCTTTTAATCACCTTTAGCCCGACGCTGCGTTCTTTTCATCACGTTCACGGCGGGTTAAAGAAGTTATAACTCACTTAAACTGGAAAAAGCTTAAGCACTCAACCTGCGGCTCAGTTCACAAATTCCTCAGTCTGGTAGCCGTTCTCCGAGCACTCTGAACATTTCCCACTTGATGTGAGTCACCGTAGCGTGCACCGCGTCCCCGTGGTCTGTTTGTCATGAAGTACTTGTTATTGAAGTGTTACGTCCCCGGTAACTGCTGGGGTTGAGGGGAGTAACAGTTGATGTTTGGGATGAAGTACTTGTTATTGAAGTTATATATAGATGGCTGTAATTTCAGCCGTAGCACAGTGGGACCTTTGTTAACACCGTTTTTCACTTACATCTTAATTCATTTAATTCATCATTGTTGTTTTTTTTCCTCCTTTTCACCAAAGTACTCATCAATCAGCATTAGAATGATTTCAATTACTGAGTACAATTAAGGTACAGGAAGTGTTTGTGTTGACGTATCGGTTTCACAGTGCATTGTGACCTCACAGACGGAGACGTACAGACAGATGATGACAGGTGTCACTCTGCGCTCATCGTTCCCTCAACATCGGGAGGCTTTGGCTTTGTTTTTTTTTTAAGCTTTGAAGCGCATTGTGATTGGCTTGTTGAGTCGCTAGTCCCTCCCCCCGCAAAAACAAAAAGTGACAAGAGTGATTTCTGATAGGCAGAGATGCTGGATCTGCAGGTGAACAGGCAGATGGTTTCAGTGTTGTTGTCTGATAGCTGCTGTACCGTAACACACATTAAACACATTAAACACATTAAACACATTAAAATTCAAATTTACTGTGTGAATTTTAATTGCTGCATCTAGGTTAGTATAATAATCTTTGTTTACATGGATTTCACGTGGAGACGCTGGTTATCAGCCACCTAACAGTTTTCACGTTGAGTTCGTTGCTTGATAAATGAACAAGCCATTTTTATTCTTTTATCAAGGGAGCCAAGACAAATCTTTCACACCGCCGTTTCTGATTGTATCCAGTATGTACCCGCCTGCTATGTGGCCCACATACACACTGTAATTCCCTGTAGGATTATTAGAGGATGTGCACACATAGCCTGAGCAAAGATGCAATGCATAGCTGAATTCCCCAGTCCTAATGACAGGTGCAGGACATGAAATATTTATTCTAGGGTCACAATTTTCTATTTCCTAGCTTTAAAAGTAAAATAGAAACGGTGATGATTCTGTTTTTCATTCACTCATGACAGATGACATCCATGATCTCAGTATGGTGAGACTGTGAGAGCGCTAGGCTTCATAATCTTAGCTAGCTCCTCTCTTACCTCGTGCCTTTTCCACTGGGCTTCGGTCTAATGTTACTTACCCGGAAAAAGTGGTGTTCTTTGGCTCCGCCCACTGAGGTTTAACTCAACCAATCAGATTATTTCCACCTCAATGTTAATAGAACTAAAACTCCAGTCTATGAGGCAAAACACTGAAACAAAGACAAAGTTTTCTCCTGTCAACAATTATCATTTTGTCCCTCCATTTGCACATGCAGCCTTAAGCTGGTCCTTAAGTGGCTCCAATCTGATTGCACTCCATTTCTGAACACTTTAGCAGGCAGCAGGTAGCGTTTCTACGTCTCGCTCAAGGGCACTTCAACAAGGAAGGACACTTTGGCTGTAAAAGTAAGCCCTAAAACCTGCTGTCGACCTGCACCGAGCCTCAGCTGCTCTCACTTCATCTGTTTTGAACATCCAACAATCACAGTTTTGGATCGGTGCTGTGTAGGTCAATAGGTAGACTCTTCCAGGGGTTAGGGGTTCAATTCCCCTGCTCAAAAGGTATGCACTCACTGTAAGTCACTTTGGATGGAAGTGTCGACCAAGTGGCCCATGTGGAGTAGCTGTGGTTGACTGATCCATTCTGAAGGCGGTAGATATTGTATTGTGTGTGTTTGTGAGTGTATGACCATATATGTGTATGTAGAGTCAGGATTGCTTTGGAATGGTTATTGTAAATGTGATGTATGTGATGTGGATATTGTGTGTCTGTGTGCGTACTCAAAAATACATGGACATCAAAGAGAAAATAAGCAATCTTTTCTGCAGTGCTGGGAAATGCACTATTTCCAGATGCTAGTGATATGTGTATGTAAAGACTGATGGTGTTGCTGTAGAGGGAGTTCATCTACCTGGGATTCACATGCACACATCACCAGCATCTGCAAATAATGCATTTTCCAGCACTGAAGATTTTCTCTTTTAATGCCAAGGTATTTATGAAACCGTACAATACGTTTTTAACAGGTTCCAAGGCCCCAGTGGTTATGAAACCCACTCAACCCATAAATGACTCAATTTGAGTTATAAAACCACCAGAATAGCTGTTACAGGGTTTTTTTCTGCTCCGTCTCTCAACCTTTGTGACTCCCCACCACGTCTCACTTATGGCCATTTACCATTTCTGCCGCTTCAGCCCCGTTCGTGGAATAACGTCCTGTAGGGTCCAGGCGGGTGTCCGGGGGATCCGACTGAGCCGAAACAGCCTGACTGCGGTAACAAGTGCACTCCTTGTTGGAATAGTGCTCGAGTGCTTAAAGTGATTCAGACCCGCCAGCATGGTCCGCTGGGCTCCCACTCACCACAGTGTGAAAGCATAGGCTGCAGAACCACCGTGAGAAATGCTATGATTTCTCTCTGTGTGTGAGAGTGTGTGTGAGAGTATGTGTGTGAGTGTGTGTGAGTGCTTGCCCCCCCACCACCCTCTCTCTCTCTCTCTCTTTGGAATGCAGAATCCGGCTAGTCGACTTACCCCTGGAGAAATTAGCACATAATGTTCCTGAATTATAATTCATAATGTTCTTTTAAAGGCTTGTTAGCGCCGCGGTCGGTTGTTTCAAGAAGGAACGACTCCACAGAGAGCCGTGTTAAAGAAGAGTTTACATGCAGGCTGTTTACTAAAGATGTGAGATGTAAAAAAAATCAAAAAACAACAGACACCTTGAAGAGGACGTGGCAGGTTCACCTTCATCATCTCTCGTCTGGGTGCAGATCTACACACCGGCTTCCAACATGAGAGAACAGCTTGACCTCATATCATGTTTTTATTGAGGTCATGTCTTGCCTGAATATTTATTTTTTTCCCCAGAGAGCAGCCATTACAGTGTTCTTCATGGATTCAGAAAAATAAATATATATGTGCGTGCGTCAACACTGAGTCATGGGTGTGTTAATGGACAAAGGAAGCGTGAAAAGAATGCAGCAGACACAGCTCAATCCCCCGCCCACGAGTCCATCTAATATATTTCCAGAGCACTTTCACAATTCAATTATAATTTATAATGTGTTTTAATTTAAAGGAGAAATCAGCCCATGAATAAGGAATAGGGTTCAGTTGATCAAAGCGCAACGATACAGAGTCGTATTTTAGCTTCCCCTCGCCGAGTTCACATCTCAAACTTTCTGCACTTTTTCATTATCTCCCATTTAGACAAAGCTGTACTGTGGGTGTGTGTGTGTGTGTGTGTGTGTGTGTGTGTGTTTCCGTGTATCCATCAACCTTGATATCTTTGCAGACTGGAGTTTAACTTCTACAAACATTTCTCGGAGGCAGAGCTGCTCTGGAGGCAGAAATAATCTCATTGGTCGGGTTAAACCTCAGTGGGCGGGGCCAAAGAACCAGCATTTATCTGGCTAAGTAACGTTAGACTGAAGCCCGGTGAAAAGACAAGAGGTCAGAGAGGAGCTAGATCATATTATGAAGCCTAGCGCTCTGCTGCAATCCTAAACCATACTGTTATCTAGGTTAGCTAGTTAGCCTAGCTGACTTTACTGATTCAAACTAGCCAAACTAGCCTATAGCTATCTTGGTAAGCTACTTAGCTAGCCTGCTGGAACAAAGAAGTCATTGCCAATCATATTTTTTATTTTTCCATTCAAGTTTTCCAGTTTGCTAATTTGCACTCCAAAAACTGCTTCTTTGGCTCCGCCTACTGAGGTTTAACAATGACGTTATTTCTGCCTCTGAGAAATTTTTGTAGAACTAAACCTCCAATCTGTGATCTCTTTACAGTCTTCGATATAGAGCCGTCAAGTAAAAACCACAATGCTCAGTGGGTTTGTGGGCCAAAATGAATTCATGACCTTGACCTTGACCTTGACCTTGAGAGGCCTGGCTGTCCGCAGGCACTAGGGATGTTGTAATCTTGCCTTGTTTCTGTCAAGTCAGCTGTCAATGCGTTTTACTTTACCACACTCCCTGTAGATCCCTGTTGTTCTTCGCGAGGTCACAACCTGCTTTTCGTTGTACATGGAATAATGACAATAAAGTTGAGCTGAATTGAATTGAGGGCAAAGGGCATACAGCAGATTTGTCTGTTTTTACTTGTTAAACTTCTACTAGGGATTGTTTATTTAGACAAATCAAATCAAAAACGAATCTTTACAGGAGGAAAACATTCCCTGCATCACGGCCGCCTGCCTCCCAAGTTTTTAATCAGTGGCGTTTCAGTCAGGGAACTTCACCAGAGCAGGATGGAGGACTTCTGAAAGCATTCTGCTTCTGTGGAGTTTCTTCAGGCCGGTGGTTCTCAAACTGTGGTCCGGGGACATCCAGAGGTCTGCCAGGGAAAATGACGCAAAATGACGAATTGTTTAATTTCACTATAACTCACTAGATACCAACCCAATTAGAGAAAGAGAATGACGACTGTTATCATAGGTTTCACTCTCACCACCTTTAACTCTCAATACTACAATACAATGTTCAATACTACATCTAAAACAGTAAAATCCTCCTATATGGTCTCTGGTTTAATGTGTGTGTATTTGTGGATCTGTGACATTTGAGAAACCATTTGGGAACCTCTGCTTTATGAATGAATTTATACACACAATACATAGAAAACACTATACAAATACTTCCTGACTCAAGAACAAGTATCTCCAGGCTGGTTTCGCCTTCCCCTAACTCTGGTGGCAGCGTACTGTGGTGCATGGTCCCTGTCTATTAAATAAGTAAACAGGACGTATAAATAAATACATTTAATGGTATATTAACTCATTACTTCCCGTCTCCGTGTGTACCCGGTAAACTCCGGAGGGATGCGGGCCTTTCAAGCGCTGCTGGAAAGTTCAAAGGATTCCAATTTCACGGAGTACCTTCAATATTAAACCAAACACACCCCGACTGGCGCCGTCGCAACCCGAGATATCAAGTCTTGTCTTTCCAATCAAAACACCCTCGACGAGTTCGCCAAGTTTGGGGGTTTTCATCTCTCCCCAGCCCCGACCTCTTCCTCCTCCTCCTCCTCCTCCTCTCCAGTCAAATCTCCATTTAATATCTATCAAACGAGCAGATAAACATCTGGGCCGACTCAAGAAACTTCTTCTTGCCCATATTTGGACTCAGACACAAACAATACTGTCGCCTTGATCTCTCCCCCCCCAAAGGGTGAAAAGTGTACACCCAGCTTTGAATCACTGTAACCGGGGGAATGCCGATAAATCAGGACAGCTCCCGGTGAGGCCCGACAGCGGAGGACGCCGTCACGCTTCAGCGGTCGGACCTCTGGATCTCCGGGTCACATTTTGCTCAGTGACGTGGTCGGACTCGGAAAACAAAACACCGCTCGGCCCAAAAGATGTTATTCCGTCCGCAGCCGTCTGATGTTTCCAGATCTGTCCCCGCGGACCAGCTAATACTCTGTTGCACATCCACTTGAGCGGAAGAGGAGCGTCGCGTTTGAGGCCCAGCTATTTCCGCCGGTAATATGAAAACTCAACTAGACGCCGGTCCTCATCGTGCCCCAGCCCCCCCCCCCCCCCCCGTCGGTGGCACGGCCTCTGCTGCGGCGTATTTGAACTATGATATTTTCCTGGGCGAAGTACGGGTGCACTTCCCCTCAAATCCAATAAGATATATTATTTACCGTGTTCGTTCTGACGGAGCGGGAACCCTCCGAGGCCCGGCGCTGCTCTCTGCACCTCGTGCCATGTGCTCAGAGTTTCACTACCGAGAGAAGGCAAAACCCAGCGATGGGTTGGATCAGTTAGTGATGGGGGAACGAAGACACGAAGACACGAAGACTAACGGACAAGTAATAAACACAAAATATAATAAGAAATGACGGTTTCTTGTTGTTTCATTTCGCTGCTACATCGGCGGGGATCTCGCCGCCTGTCTTCCCGCTGTCACCACGCTCCAACGAAATCTGAAATATCATTAAACATTCAGTTAAGTTATCCTCCCCTAAAAAGGCAGTTTTGAATGAGCTGTTCCTGTCAACACCAGGAGTTTCTAAAAACTGTTTTTTTGTGTGATCTGCCGTCTCCACAACAAGCCACTCGGAGATGATTTGCAGCGGGGAGGAGAAATGCCCGGCTTGCTTCACAGCACCCAAATCATCTGGATGGAACAAACAATAACAGCTAAACTGTCAGTTTGATGGCCCTCTCTGTCGGCTGTTTAGCTAAAACATTTCTTGTTTGGTTGCCTTCCCTTAATGCTTTTTGGCAGGAAGCGTCGACGTCGCCTGCAGGGAGGAATTTCTGAAAATGTGAGTCCAAAAAAGCTGAATCACGTGATCCTTCATGAAACCTTCTCGATGGCGAGGGATCGATCACATCTGGGTCACGGAGCCACATCACCTCTTCAGCACAGGATTAGCGACGGCGGCTGTTTATTAACACTTCTATTGATCCTGTGAAGGTTTGAGCACACGGACTCGATGCTTCACATTCATCCGTCTTCAGCCGGTCAGCACAGCAGACACCTCGACAGGAGCGAACAAAAACTGAGTTCATTTCATTTAGAACGCTGTTACTGCAGCTCAGTTGGAGGTAAAAACCCAGGAAGCTGCCTGGATGAAAACATCTGTTTTCATCTTAGAATCTTAGAAGGCTGTCTTTGAGTATGTCGGCTGTTTGGATATCTGGAGCGATGAAAAGCAAGTTGCCGTGTCTACATAGTCTACATCCACTGGTTGTGATGGACAGCAGCAGGTCTGGAGGATTCATTTACATTACATTACAGGCATTTATCAGACGCTTTTATCCAAAGCGACTTACAATAAGTGCATTCAACATAGGTAGAGAACTACTAGTCACCAGAAATCATAAGTGCATTTCCTTCCTAAACAAGCAACTACGAGCAGAACTAGTGTTAAGGTAAAAGTGCAATAAGTTAGCAACCTACTTTTCTTAAACAAATGAGACAAATAAGAAAATCAAATAAACAAGAGCTCAGACAAATAAGTTAATCAAACAAACAAGAGCTAAGACAAATAATTGTCGACAAATAGGCAAGGCTAAGAGGAAGGGTCAGGGTAGTGTATCTTGATTCCCAGCCTCATCGAGGAAGAGTTTGTTAGGAATCCACTTTTCTGAAATGGTAACTGTGGCAGCTGGGAGGAGGGTGGGGTGAGGCTCCTTGCCATCGCCGGCGCCACCAGCTCCCGATGGCAAGGAGCCTCACCCCACCCTCCTCCCAGCTGCCACAGTAACGTCAAATGACAGAAGAGAAGTGAGTTTTTCTGGCGCCGGGCTGAAAGGAAAGAGCAGCTACACAAGGATATTGAACTAGTAAGAACAAAACCCGCACCGAGAAAAAGCTCCACTCAGATGGGCGATTAACCGACACTATTCGGGGCCTAGTGTTTGATTGAGTAATCAATGGTGCCAAATGGTCTCTGACTGTGACGTTGCTTTCTGACTGTCCTTTTTTTTGAGATACTCCAGTAACGCTGCGAGGGAACAAAGTGAAGCTGAAGCGGTGTTTGATTCGATTGTTGCCGAGGGCCGGCGGTGAAGAGGCGGGCGGGTCTCGGGATGGGTTTGACGTTACGCCACTGACTTGAGTAACTTGAGTACTCTTCCCATCCTCGTTGTTTAGGGAGACGAGAGCATTTCCTTCTTTCCCCCGGACACATTTTTCAAACCTGCAACTTTCAGGTCGCGATCCAGCTCCTCTAAACTGCAGGGTCAAGTTGAACTCCGTCTTTTATTCTTCCTCCCAGCTGCAGACACCTGGCTCAACCTTCCCTCCCCTCTCAAACGATTCACTTTCTTCTGGTTTGGGGGGGAATTGAATTAGTTAACACCCAAAACCAGATTGATGAACAAGCCTAAACCGGGAGACGGATTGGACGAGGGACACGTTGAAGCTGTACCTGCACCGGAGAGCAAACACAGTCCCTCTTTAATTAACCATACCTATAGGGGCAAGAGGGAATATGAGCCACGGAATTGGATGTGTTCAGGTGTTGGTGTGATGAACAGTTGGTGTTTCATTTGATACTATTACAGCGCAGCTCAGGAGGAACGGGGGGGAAAGTGTTGATTCTGTAAAGCCAATTTCTCTATAGGTGTTACAGGAATTAATTTCCCCCTGCACATTTTGTTAAAGAAATAAATAAAGCCGCTCCGTCGGAAGACAGCTGAATCCACGGGCCCTGCGAGAAGCTCGGTTCTCGATAACAATCATTCACGGGGGAGACATTTTATAGCATCTGCTAATTAAATGTTTCCCCGTAACGAAACCTCGTACCCACGGGCCTGCGGTGGCACCTTGCGCTTTTTCCTGCAGGAGTGAACGGAGAGAGGGTTAGCTTAGCCACAGCGGCGTGTCGGTATTGACCACGGGTTGTGTTTGCTGATGGTGTGCTAATGCGGCGCCTGCTGTTTCTAACACTTCCTGGGGGACATGTTGAAACCCAAGTCAATATTTATGGCTGCTGAGGGCTGTTCCCTAATGGCGCATGGCTGCTGAGGTGTCTGTGTCTGTGCAGGAGTGGTGAGGGAAGGACGCCCAAGGCCGGCGATGATGACAGGAGTGAGAGAGAGAGAGAGAGAGACATAGAGGAAGAGAGGGAGAGGGAGAGAGCTTTCATTGACCTGGTCTTTGTAATGGTGAAGTTGCAATCTTCTGACCTGGCCCCGGGGTGAGAGAGATATTCAGTTTTCAGAACAGATAAACTGTGTGTGTGTGTGTGTGTGTGTGTGTGTGTGTTTATGTGCACAAGCTTTTCCTGTCTATGTGTGTGTGTGTGTCAGGTGTAGTCATACTTCTCTGCATTACTGTGCATATGTGTGCACGCATAGGCGCCGATTGATGTTTTTGCCAGCAGGTGCTCAAATGAAGTGAATACCACCAAGGTGAAGATTGTCACAGAATCACTTTTACTGCGCTTGCTTTAGTAATTACCGTGGTGCAGGATACTGTCATCTGTCAACGTAGACACACACCCAAACCAAATGCAACACTGCTCTGCTACAAATTCATCTGGTGGTGGATCCTCACTCTGACTGTCTTTACACTCGGTATCTCTCTCCGTTTGTACGTTTTTACCCGATCATCACCGTGTTTCACACTTGCTGTGTTGCTAGCTAGCAGCTACGTGATGGAACAACGTTGGTTTAGCAACTCTAACGTTACATTGGCAGTCGGCTACGTGACCACGCCCCTTAACGTAGCCTACACACACAGAGCTGGAACACGTTTAATTGGATAATGCAATTTGTAGTTAAAACGTTCACCGATAATAATCAGTAATAATAGAATAAATAGATGCGTTTTTTTTAAAAGATGCAGTTTTTTAATACATTTATTTATTAATTTATTTTTTAATCGGCCTTCCCCGTGGGTGCTCAACCTTTCCGGTCACCCACGTGGTCGGCGCGTATGTGTGCACGTATACATGTGTCCATATATGTGCCCCCCCCCCCGACTATGACTCAACAAAAGGAGCTTCAGCTGCACTTGAGTAAATCTGATGAAGTCTTTGTTGAATTAAACACAATGTAATTAAGGTTTCTTCATTTATCGTTCACCAACTGTGGCAACTGAGTTTTTTTTCCTCTCGCTCTTTAACTCGAGCTGATTCTGTTTCCTTCCCGACTGTAGTTGCATAACACATACCAACTAATGCACATCAGACCTTGAGTATTGTTGTCGTGGATTCCTGTAAATTGAGAGTCAGACGAGTCAACTCAGACACGCTGATTATTCTGCAGAATGGGAGAGACTCTGAACACTCTGAACACTCTCACACACTTTGTTAGGTCCTTTTATACCAGAGAGTTACATAAATGTTCTGGACACCACGCTTGTTTAACTAACCTTGGATAAGAGCAGATAGGAGCAACATGTAGACAGAGATCATATTGACTCTAGGAGGACATACGTCTGTGTCACATGCATCGTCAGCAGTCTAGTTTCATGCTTGTCCTGGAAAGACAAATGACTGAGGCAGATGAAATGTACCGTGACGAGCTTTAGAAAACAGAAAGATAAACATCTGCATTCATATGAAAACATCCAGGCTGCCTCAGACCGCACAGTACTGCGTATATGTACCACAATGTCCTATTCAAGCAAAGTACTGTTGTGTACTTTGTGTAGTTGCTCATGTAAATGCATGTTGAAGACGGAACAACAAAGACGGAGAGGTTTTTTGTTGTGTTTGTTGTTTGCCTCTCGATAATCACCGACTGGAGGTCATAGTTTACCCACCTGTTGATTTACTACCGAATCACTGAACGCGTTCAACCAGTTGGAACCGGCTATTACTGGATCTACAGTAGAAACATTTTCTGCAACCTGCTGTGCTAGCCTTTGTGCAATTAATTTACCTTTGTGTGCCACTTGTGTGTGTGTGTGTGTGTGTGTGTGTGTGTGTGTGTGTGTGTGTGTGTGTGCTGTGCGTGCAGGGGCGGGGTGGTGGTGGTGGTGTTGGGGGGAGGGGTGATTGAGCGAATGACGTAGGAGGGGGATGAGAGTCGCTTCAAGTATAGATGTTGCAGATTTTGCCTGCATCCGCCGCGATGCATCATCACTGGCTCGTGCACTTGGCCTCTGATTGCAGCCATTGTTTTGATGCCAACTTCTGTATAGCTCGTCTATTTGTTGATCATAGTCTATTGTTTCATGAAAGCCTGTGAGTGCATCTTCTGAGGGTGACTTCTCCTGCAGAGCTCCTTTATTAGCCCATCATTATATTTGTTGTTGACTGTAGGCGCATCTTGTCTTACACTGACCACAGCTTTGTAGTTAAAGCTCACATCCTAATCCTCATATTGTCAGGCATCTGCAAAACACATTTTCAGAATTGCGCTGATTAGCCCATCGGGGGGCTACAACCTTCATTTGTTTGTTTGTCCCTGTTTCAGATGCAAGATGTCTGACAACACTGATCAGGTGTTGATGATGATGATGTCACCGTGTTTCATAATCACCCTGATGATCCCGGTACAGGTCACAACAGGGTGACATCTTTATTTCTGATTGGCCCAGAGGTGGAGGGACAACATGTTACTGTTTAGTGGTGATAACGTTGCGGTATGTACATGCATTGTCAATTATCCAGCATGGTGCGCGTCGTAACCGTTGGCAACGGTTCTCCGAACACAATCCAACAATCTCTTTATTAAAACAAGCTGCGTTGAGTCGGCTCTGAGCCCGCCCCCCCCCTCAGTAACATCCAGGGAGAACTGACTCTGTACTGCTGCCCTGCTCACAAGGTGTATTAATGTACTGTTGACAGAGAAGTACTGCATGTGTGTGTGTGTGTGTGTGTGTGTGCGTGCACCTGTATTTTTGCATTGATGTGTGCAAATATCCATCCTTGTGTGTGCTTGTGTATGTACCTGTGTGTCCATGTATCAGTTTGTTTGTATGCCTGCCCATACTTGTGTGTGTGTGCATTCATGTGTGTGTTCGTTTGCCTGTGTGTGTGTGTATGTGTGTGTGTGTGTGTGTGTGTGGTTTTGCTGAGTGAGATCATTAGCAGTAATGTGCACTGGCCTGATTCTCGGCTCGTTCTCGGCTGTTTTAGACGTATTAACATTTTGGAGAAGTCACCTGGTGTGACTGAAGGCGTATGCTGCTCCATCTCAATGAGAGTGGACACGGACTGTGTTGAGTGGTGTCGAGTGGTGCCTCAGTACCAATAAAGACACAGGGAAGTTCACACATACAGTATTTTGTTAAGGCCTTAATAAAGTAGGATATGATATGAATCCCCCGTTTGCCTGAAATTGGCTTTTCAATGATGTTTTAGGGCGTCTACCAATCTGCTGTGGGCGTGTCAGGTGGGCGTGGCCAGTTGTTGTCGAGGTGAGGTTAGCGGCCACAGAGCAGTGAAGTCACAGCGACAACAGCAATGGAGCAAATGTGAAATGTGATGATAACTCACCGACGGAGGCTCAACGTGCTGGTAGTGATGGTACCGAGGTGGAGTTGAGTCCTGTGACAGTTGTATTTTTAAATTCATATGAATGTATGCTTCGTTGAGTGAAATAAATCCGAGCTGTGGAATTTCCTTTGTGTTTCAATATTTTAAACATGGAAATACTGATCCGTACATCTAATGGTCCCCGTGGGGAAGCTGGGAAATAGCAGCCGATATATTTGCGGTGTCACGTTGAGGCATAAATATCAGCTCGGCAGCTCAGTTCACCGACGCACTTACATGCTCCATCACTTACCGGTATCTATCTGCTCGTCCTCCTGGCACCGGGTGAGGTCCGGTCCCACTAGCTATCTTGTGCAATGTGTTGACTATGTTGAGTAATGTGAAAGTCGTGTACACACCGAGTCCAATAACCAATCAGATGTGACATTTGCAGGTCAGTTTTTACCCGAAGCTCCTTGCCGGTACCGTGAGTGCAAACATGTTTAGCATGGCCGTGACCAGTGGGAATGGATCCCTAGCAGCAATACACATTTCCCATAAACCCCATTGCTTCCTGCCCCCCTCCTCCCCATCCCTGGCATCACTCCGGGTGCGTTTGTTTTCTCTTTATCTTTCCTGAAGAGGATCAACATGTTGGAAGTGATTTCTCCATCTTCCTTTCTCTCCTTCCTCCATCTGCCGTCGCCAGAAACTCTTTATCTTTAGCTCCGTTGGCGCCGGGAGAACAGCGCCCTCTTCCTGTTTTGTGCTGTAAAGCAATCCAGCAGATTTCCCTCCAAATCAAATTTCTTTTCTTTTCTCTTCTATTCTTTTCTCTTCATTGCATCTATGACAAAATAATGTAAGGAACTTGAAAAGTGTGTGCTGCCCATTGTCCTCCAGAAAAACAACATTGTGCAGAGGTAGCTAGCGACAGTAGAAACTTTCCCTTATGAAGGCAATATGTGGACTTTCTCTTTTACCACTGGAATGATGGAAAGCGAAGGCATCTTGAGTGTTTTCCATTAGTCTGAGAAATACACTAGAGACATAATGTACCAGTTGAACACCTTCCCCTGGAGTGTTTGAGACGGTGAGTGTATCTCAGTGTTAGTGTGCTTGTTTATGTGTGTGTGTGTTAGAGAGAGAGAGGGGAGATGGAGAGAGAGAGAGAGGTAGAGAAAAAGAGAGAGAGCGAAAGCAGAGAGAGATTGAAAATAGAGCGAGGCCAGGGAGAGCGATATAGCATGTGAGAGAGAGAGAAAACATCCCAGGCAGCATCTCAAGTGTGAGTGTATTGGTTCAGAGCGGCAGCACATCAGCACGAGGGACGAAGCTTCCCATAAACACCGACGTCTGATCCCGACGCCGTCCAGGCCGACGCTCCCGGAGAGACGGGCGTGAGCTTTTGTGCAATAAACCACTCGAATTGTCCAACTCCTCAAAAAGGTTCAAATTACAAGGCGCTATACCCGCCGCACTGACAGCTTCAAGTGTTTTTCAAGTCTGGTACAATTCAAACGTTGTGCGGAGATCACTCGGCCTCGTGAAGCAGGACACTCGGAGCTGGAGAACCGGCTGCTTATCAAGTCATTACAGTTATCTCTCTGGCGCCCGAGTTGTACCGGCGTTTGTTATCTCGCGGTCGACTTGCTGCTTTTGAGATTACTTCTTAAAGGGTTTTGGGTGACTGTCCCTGTCGGTCAACTAACCTGGTAAGTAGTGAGAGCATATAGACGCCAAAATTACCCATGTGGCCCATAGTAGTTCATTCGCTCCGGTGCAAACACTTTATCACGTTTGGTGAAGTTAATGCCGGCAGGTATGGAGGTCATCATTCACCCTATGCTGTTGGGCTTGTCACCAGGGAACACCCCAACCTCTGATATACTATAGAAGCTGTACTGGGCTTAAACTGAATTAATGGTGGTTCAATTTAGTGATTTTTTTTTCCCAGGAAGTTTCAGACC